>LPNX010902117.1:51244-183975 GCA_001517045.1 Pseudotsuga menziesii | reverse complement strand
ACCGTGAATTGCAACAACCCCTTTACCTCCTTTAAGTGGGAATGTCTCTCGGCCAATATTCTCTGGACTCTCACAAGCTTCCCACAATGCATTGAACAGAGTAGAGTAATACTCTGCAACTGCACCTTCTGAGACATCATCGGGAACAAGAGACTTCACAAAGAGATCTTCTATACCAACTGGAATTCTTTGAAGTTGACCGCGAATACTCTGCCCATCCTCCCCGCTGGCTTCAATATGTGCATCAATATGTGCAGGCACTGGCTTTCTAGGCTCTAATTCAATCATCAATGACTCCTGGAAGGCTTCCTTCTCTTCTCTCACAAGACTACTTTGTGTGTCTCTCTCAGTATTAACTAGAGAGTGTTGCCTCTTTGCTTTTGCATCTGTCTCCATAACAGGTTGTCCATCTTGCACTTGCACCAAAATTAAATTTTCATCCTGGGAAGTATTTGATGAATTCTGATCATTTTTTCTTAGAGGCTCACTCATAAGAAAAGGTATGTGAACTGATGGGATTCGTCCAGAATGGTCGGAAGCAGAAAACGTGATAACAATAGCATAAAGCGCAGGCCAAGAATCCTCACTATTTGACTGTGGAGTCTTAAAAGAATCATTTTCCTCAGCTGGATACCTTCCTTTCGAATTAAAACTAAGTTTGCAATGTACCTTGATCTTCAAGCCTGGCCCATGATGAAAATCTGGGACTGCAGAAAAATGCCTTCGCAAAATGCCCAGAATCCAGGAGATCTTTGAATCCATAACACGCAAAGGTTCTGGACCTTTAAAATTTTCATCATTAGGAGAGGCTTTTATGTCACTGCCTTCTTTGGGCTCTGCAATAGCCATTAAAGGCTCTTCCAAATTTACGTTTTCTTGATTCAAGATCTCAATTCTTCCATTTATACCCGAATTGATCATAACCAGGGACCATGACTGCTTAACAAGAAGAGGAGTGACCCTGGAAAGATGAATATAAGTAGACAACCTTTCTTTCTTAACATTGGGCGGTGCTCGGGGAGATGGTGTGCGGAAAAAAGAGGAGAGTTGAGGGGCAGAAGAATCATCTGGCAGCTGTTCTCCAATGTTTAATATATGCCTGAGTTTGTTGCCAGGAACAGAAATCAGCATTCGTAAATAGATCCTGCAAAAAGTCAAGTAGAATGTAAATCACTGCTCCCAACATTACTCCTAGAGACAATTACAAAGGCACATTGGTATATACTACATACATACTAAGCAAATCTACAAGATAAAGGTTCAAGACCATGTGCATCTCTCTAATAGCAATGTGTTCAGCTTTACTCTATATATGATCACTCTCAAATAAGCATTGAACCAAAGTTCATTGGTTGAGTCAATTCTGTGCATTCTAAAACTGTTCCTTACCTTGCACTATCACGGATCTCCAAGTCTGGAAAGAAACGAGAGAGAAAAGCCAGAAGACGAGACAAGACAAGGAAAACCCTTGAACTATGGTGATGCATGAGCACAGTCCTACAAATGCCTAGCACTTTACTTCCTTGAGACCATAACCTTAAACGAGTCTCTGGGTCATAATTTTTTACAACAATCACAATATACAAGGTCAGCAATTCCAACAAACCCTTAGGAGGAATACAACTGCTTTGAGCAATTCTATCAAAAATTGGAAAATATGCCGACAAGCGGCTATCTGGAACCAGCTTTGACAGCAAATGACCATTGAATATTTGGAGAAGACACTCTCCCAACGCCCTATGAGAATCACAATGTATAAATCGATCTATAAGAGAAAGGATACTAGGAACCAACTTTCTGAACTCCAATGCTGTATCCACTAGTATACTCTGCAGACATGCCCAAAATAAAATCAGTTTCACTGCTTGAAACTCATACATGTTCAACTTATTTGGATAACAATTGGCTTTGTTTCATATGCATATCAACTAAGATGAGAGAGAGAATAAGTCTTATAATCAAAGCATGTATAACATGTATCAGTAATCACCCAAAGGATTAACCAAGCATATGGAAACTTGCCTGCAATGTTTCAAAGAGGGCAGACTGTGTGAATACATGAATGGATGCTTCATCAGGAACAGGATGTGGAGTTGCCATTGTCAAGAATCTATGCAGCATGCGGAAAGCCAACCTTGTCTCTGTGCTCCATGGAGGCAACCATCTAAAAGCTGAAACACAAACTAGTCCATCATTGAAAAGTTTTCCTGCACTTACTTCTCTTGTTTCTGTTGCATCAGGACCATCACTTTTCAAAACTGACCATTGCTCCGTTGCAATAGCTGTAGCATACTCAGTGGCAGATTGATGGCGGGTGTCTCTCAGAGATGGATCAAAATCAACTGCGCAATATGCAAGAGCATCTAGTTTTATAGCCTTTAATGAGAGTGGATCAAAAACTGATGGGTATAAGCCAGAGGTCATAGAAACAAGCAAAGATTTTCTTTCCTTCTGCAGAGAAAGACTCTCCAAGCCCAGTATCCAGTGAATAGCGAGAAGGCGGACAATAAGAGGTTGAGATACTTCCTTGGATATTAATATCAAGCGTCTGAAAATATTTTTGTCTTCTCCATCAAAAGAATCCAGAAAACGAGCATATATCATCAAAAAAAGGTGACAAAGAACAGGATCATATGAATATATCAGACCAGAGAATTGCACCTTCAGAAGTGAAACTTGAAGCTCCAATGCAGCTGCGACATCCATAAGATTTGAGACAAATTCCAACATCCCACATGATGTCAAAATCTGTGGACGCTCGAGGAGAAATGCCACTACTCTGCGAAACTCTTTTAGATTTGTCGATGACAATTCCCTGGATGGAATCGATATTATTTCTTCCCCCGCTAAAGAGGCCCCTAGGAAGGGTGGAACATTGAAGGGCACTAGTGGTACCGAAGTCGATAAAATGGAGGTTGCCAACCCTGCCACCCTTGAACCAGGTGACGAAGTATACATATAGCAAGCAAGATTGTGAATGACCGTAGTGAGGAGAAGAATGTAGCTCTGCGCAGCATGAGTTCTCTCACTCTGGCACAGCATTAAAAGATGCCCTGCATATGCATAGAGTAAGCATGGATAAGCCTTCTCCAATTGCCTCAAGCATTCACAGGCGATCGCTCTGGCCTGTCGATCCACTCCATGATTTGGCCTATTGATCACACCCAGCAACAGTTCAACCAATGCTTCCAGATAGTGCAGAGCTCTGTGAAGACTATCCGCCACAATCATTACCGAAGTTGCTGCCACCATCATCTGTTCTTTCAGAGCATATGTTACAATAGCACCATCTGCAGGTGCCTGAACAACTGCCTTCAATGCCTCAACCACGCTAACCAGACCCTCATCGGCATCCGCATCTGCAATAAGAATATCAGCATTCTCCTCAACAAAAGTAATCAGTTGGGCTTTCAAAGGAAAATCCTTCCTTACAACAGTGTAGAGTGCAAGTTCTAGGATGGCGAGCCCGGGGTATTGCGCCAACCATTTCTTCTGATGTCCAGCCTGAAAATCAGCAATCATCAACTCCCAATCCTGCCCTGAAAGCTGTTTTCCCACCTTATCCATTTAATCCAAGCCAACGAATCCCTAAATCTCATGGGCACCAAACACTCACCATTATTCAAACCCTGAATGATCAAATTCAACCCTAGCCCTATACATTTTCTGCATAAACAAATTCATCCCCATTTCAGCTTCCGTGTATTGGAATTTAACCCAATATCAGCTTTTTAAATCGAATTAATAAAAAAAATGGTCAGTTTCAGAGATCCTTTAAACAGAAGCGAGGGGAGTAGCAATCAAAACAAATCATTTGTGGAAATAAATTACCCTGCAGTACCAGAAACTCTGCTTTTTTATATCAATAATGACATTCATGTAAATTTAACTTCAATTCAATCAAAAATTGGGTTGCAATTTGATCTAAAGAATGCTATAGGTAGAGGGGAATTGCAGCGTAAAAGTTTTGTATGGACGACTCAACGGAAAACTTACAGCGAAATTCTGCAACATAGATCGTTTCGTCATTACATTGGCTAAACACGAACGCCCTCCAGGCTCTGGGAAAACAACAGTAATCAATTTTATTATTGGATGCTTTATAAAATATAGATTGTTAACTTGTCTTGACAGTATAAATATTTATTTAATGGATATAAATTGATTCCGAAAAGTGGCTTTGGCATGCCAGGCCAGATTGTCCCTCTTTACTCATGTATTGTTTGGGATGTTTTAGGCTTCTTGTATTGTTTGGGATGTTTTAGGTTTTTTTATCATGGATTTATTTTAAAGTGGAATTTATTAAGTATGGAGAGAGATTTAATTTTTTGAGGTGTATATTTTTTTAATTATTTGGATCTCTAGATACTTATAAATATAGGTTAAAATGAATCTATGCTAGTTTAATTTTTATTTTATTTTATTTAAGTTGATATGTAATTTATATTTGTATGGAGGAGATCATGTCATGCAAGCTCACATAAAAAAACATTATGTTAACCCACATAAATAAAAATAAATAAATAAATTATATTGTGGATTCATATATTTATGTCCGCTAAAACAAAAAAGAATATAGAGAAAAACATGTGCCTAATTTATCAAATAATAAAACTAAATGAAAAGTAATTAAAAGATCATGGATTTACCAAACACTAAAGTGATCAAAATGTTTGAGGTGTAATTTTTTTATGAACATTTAAAAATTTAAGATAAAAATAACTTACACCTAAAGAAGTTTGAGGTGTAATTTTTTATGAACATTTAAAAATTTAAGATAAAAATAACTTACACCTAAAGAAATTGGATCTCTCTTAAGATGGATCTATGCTGGTTTTATTTATGTCAGCTAGCATAACGTGACTAATGTGACACGATCTTTCCCATATTAAGTTGGAGAGCACCTCACTTCTCTCCATGCAATGAATTATGACATCGATTTCTTTGTTAATTTTTTATGAATATATAGATGTTAACAAGTTTAGCACTGTTCATTTATATTGATATGAAATTGTGTCTATGTGATTTGTTTAGACTTTTATTATATACATTCATTGCACTCAATGGGAGAAGATGGAAGAATGAAGGTTAAAAGTTTTACCTGAGGTTTTGTAGATGGATGAAAATATGTAATTGGTAGATTAGTCGAGGAGGATATCCTCTATGAGGATCATATTTTTGTTTGATACTTAGTATCATGGTTTTTTTGTTGAAAGGCTCTCCAACACTTTTGGGGTGTTGTGAATAATAATTATTTTACCAAACTAATTAGGATAAGTGGGTTGGGATTGGACAAGATGTTGGTTTGTGTGTTTTTTGTATGGTGAAGGTATTGATCAAACCATAAGACAAGATGTTGTCAGTACATTGCCATAGGTTTCCTTTACTCCAAGGGTAGATGAACTTATGTCTCTTGTAGTGAATTTAATGGCTCCCAATGTGCGAGTGGGATCTCCTAGGTCTCAAGAGATTTCTCCTTATCACCCCCCTTTGTAGCCAGGTTCAAGAGTTTCGAATCTGGACACTAGTGGGGATTTCATTGAGGGAATACTTAATTTGAATCTACTAGAAGGTGGTCACTTGCCCTGTAGACCAAATCCTTGAAAGAAGAAACAAAAGCTGGTCAAGTCTCATGGTAGTGGGGTGTCATTGGTCGTGGGTGATGACATTCAGGTGGACCAGATTCCTGATTTATCTGGGAAAATGTAGGTTGGACACTTTCTCGATAGGAGGGTGGGGATAGAGCAAATCTAGCATTGGATTATGGATCTTTGGACCCTCGTTCTGGGTTATATCCCTATCTTCCATGTTTTGGTGAGGGGTGGGATAGGTTTTGTGTTTCAATCTATGGAGGATTCCAATGTGATTTTGAAGGGTACTTGGTTCCTTGATATCTCTTTGTTATCTCTAAAACAGTGGCATTCTCTCTTTGATCTTAAAGAGGAATTTGTGGATAGTACCCCAATATGGTTAAAGCTCCCAAACATGTCGATGGAGTTCTAGTCTGAGCCGACCCTGAGGGTGATTGGAAATGTTCTAAGCAAGATTGTTCTAGTTAATGACAGCTTCTTGTCTTTCCATTTTCACTTAGTAACCCACATGGTTGTGGGGTTGGAAGTCAATTAGGGCTTGTTGAATCACTAGAACTAGTATGGGAAGGGCGCTTACATACCCAAGTATTAGATCATCTTATCATTCCTTTATGTTGTTCTAGGTACCATGATTATGGTCTTGTTTATAAGAAATACACTAAGCCACTGGTTAAAAAATTGGCGCCATGGGTGTAAGACTCGGAGTGGGGAAGGTAGTGAGAAAGATGTTATGTCTGATTTTGAACATAATGTGGGATATCATGATGCTTTGAATGTTGGTTTGGATATTGATTCTAAGGGGCATTTTGTGTTGATGTATTTGTAACTTCAGAATGTATTCACTTGTATATTTCATATATTGTATTTCATTGGTCCCCGATGTTCCTATCGAAAGATTCATTAATGTAATCAAGTCATGTAAAGTCATAGATATTAACCCTCCTTTGTGAGTCGGGGGTTAAGTCCCCACAATTGTGGGGAATTAGGGTTATTAGACTCTCCCAGAAAAATCGGCCCTGGTAAGTTGTTGTCAAGTCGAAAACTAGTATAAATAGAGAGCTAACCTGAGAAGAAGACAATGTGCAGCTGTGGAAGCTAGGGATTCTTACATTTTGGGTCTCTCTCCACAATCCATTAGCAAAAGGAGGCTAGGTTGACTCTCCATTCAAGGGCACATCTTTCTGTCGAAGCAGAATCTGATTCTGAGCACTTTCAATTTTTGACCTACCACTACATCGAGAAATTAGGGATTTTCACTGAAGAGGAATTTTTGAGTGAGCCTAGGCTAGGATTGCTCTCCTCCTCAAAATCGAAGTTTAGAGACAAAAATCGAGGTTTTTGGTTGGGTAGAACTCCGGGAAAGTCAAACCCTAATTTTCCCTGGAACCAGAAAACCAGCACTACAAAAGATCAACTCTAGATCCAATTTTCAAGTTCTCAAATTGGTAAGATCTAAATCTTTTGTATTTTCATTTGAGGTTCTCAGTTAAGATGTCTCATCACACCAAGCTTGATGAAAAGCTTGAAGGAGCTGATAACTTCCGAGCCTCAAAGTATAGGATCTCCCTGGTCCTAGAAGAAAATGAGTTGGACTCTTACATTAGTGAAGAGGTTCCAATTCTATAGGGAGATGAGGCTAAGGCCTTACACAAAAAGAAAATTGTCATGGCTAAGAGGATTATTGCTGATTCAATCAAGGATCACCTCATACCACATGTGTCCTCCCTAAAGACACCTAAAGAAATGTTTGATGCCCTGACCAAGCTATTTGAAGGGAAGAACATAAATCAAAAGATGACTTTGAGGAACCAGTTGAAGAATGTGAAGCTCCAGAATGCGGAGACCATACAGTCATACTTTACAAGGGTCTCCCAGATCAAAGAACAACTTGAAGCAGTGGATGAAGAAGTGGAGAATGCAGAAATTGTGATGACCACCTTGAATGGTCTCCCTAGGTCATGGGACTCCTTCATTCAAGGAATTTGTGCTAGAAGAAAGCTAGTCACCTTCAATAGGTTGTGGGAGGAACGATCACAAGAAGAAGCTCGAATAGTATCTCGAGAAGAAAAGATGGGAAATGAAGATCAAGCTCTCACAGTACACTCCAAGAAAAGCAGAATGTACTATCATCATCACAAAGGTAAGCACTCTCACCAGAAAGATAACCCTAGAAGATCTAACAGAGACCTTTCTAGTATCAGATGCTTTACATGCGATGAGAAAGGACACACCTCCATATTCTGTCCTAGAAACAAAGGTGGCTCTCACAAAAAGAAGGGAAACAAGATAAGACATCATGCTCATGTTGTAGAGGATGATGAACCTTCCAAGAAGAGAGTTAAACAAGAAAGTGAAGATTCTTCAAGTGATGAAGAGTATGTTTTGATTTCTGCCCTCACGGGAACTGTCACACATGGGAGCGAGGATTGGCTTATCGACAATGGGGCTTCCAAGCATATGACGGGATTCAAAGAATCATTTGTGAAATTATTAGAACATGAGTCACCCCACAAGGTGAAACTTGGGGATGATTACCAATATCCAATAAAAGGTAGTGGTGAATCCTCCTACAAGTTAGACTCTGGAAAGTCTATGAAAATGAAGGATGTCTTGTTTGTAGCAGGACTAAAGAAGAACCTCCTCTCCATCTTTGCATTGGATACAAAAGGCATGAGGGTTGCATTTGTAGATGGCCAAGTTCTTATGTGGCCAAAGGGAAAGACTATAGATGATGCAGTTGTGATTGGATAGCAAGAGGGGGGATTATCCAAGCTAAAGGGCCAACCAAGACAAGCCTTGGTCCATGAGTTAGTAGAGCCAAATGAACTTTGGCATAGAAGGCTTGCACATGTGCACTATAGAGCACTACCACTTGCAAGTAAAGTTGTTGTTGTTGAAGGTCTTCCAGAAATACAAGAAAGATATGATGTTGTTTGCAGAGGATGTGTGAAAGGAAAGAACACAAAGAAGACATTTCCAAGTAGCGAAAGCAAGGCAAAAGGAATCTTGGAAATCATCCACTCCAATGTATGCGGTCCAATGTCATCCAGTTCATTGAGTGGGTATGTATGCTATGTTTCTTTCATTGATGATTTTTCTAGGAAGACATGGAAGGATATACTTCTTGAAAAACAAAGATGAAGTATTCAACAAATTCAAAGAGTTCAAAGCCTTGATCGAGAACCACACAGAAAAGAAAATCAAGACCTTTCAATTAGACAATGGCAGAGAATTCACATCAAATGAATTCAAAGAATTATGCAGAGATTCATGGATTAAGAGGGAGTTGACCACTCCATATAATCCACAATAGAATGGGGTTGCAGAAAGGAAGATTAGAACGATTATGGACGCTACAAGGGCAATGCTTCATGATCAAGATCTTCCCATGCATCTATGGGTAGAAGCTACTAGAACATATGTGTATGTACAAAACCGTACTCCACATAAAGTACTCGAGAACAAGACACCTGAAGAAGTCTTCTCTGACAAGAAACCAAAAGTAAGTCATCTCAGAATATTTGGTTGTCCAGTGTACATCCACATTCCAAAAGAAAAGAGGACAAAGTTAGATTCTTTAGGGAAGAAGGGTATATTTGTGGGATATCGTGAAAGCTCGAAGGCTTACAGAATATACTTCCCAGGATTCAAGAAGATTGATATCAGTGGGGACATAACATCTAACGAAGACTCGGCTTACAACAAATCTAGAAAGAGACCTGTTGAAGACCCTAAAGGAACCAAAGTACCTAGAATTCAAGATACAACTATGAACGATGAAACTCAAGAAGAAGATTGAGAAATAGAAGAACCCAAGGAACTTGTAGATCCACCCTAAGAGAAGAATCATCACAAGAGGAAACCTGCATGGGTACGAGAGGCTATCTAAGGTGCAGAAAGATATGGGGCTCCAGAAGAAATGCACAAAGAGAGGAAGAGAACTAGGTCCTACTTCGGATATGTAGCCCTATTATGTGACATCATTGATAAAGAACCTTCCAACTATGAAGAAGCGATAGAGAAGAAAGAATGGAAGGATGCTATGATCGAGGAGTACCAGTCGATCATGAAGAATGAAGTCTGGGATGTTGTCCCAAGACCAGAGGGGAAGTCTGTTGTGACTTCCAAGTGGATCTACAAGATCAAGCATGTTGTAGATGGAAGCATAGAGAAATATAAAGTAAGATTTGTGGCTCGTGGCTTCTCCCAGAAAGAAGGAATAGATTATGAAGAAACTTTTGCACCTGTAGCCGGATACACTTCCATCAGATCGGTACTTTCCCTGGCTGCAGTGATGAAATGGAAGATACACCAAATGGATGTCAAGATTGATTTCTTGAATGGTGTAGTGGAAGAGGGAGTGTATGTGGAATAGACACTCGGTTTTGAGACACATGACAGAGAGATTCATGTGTGCAAATTGAAGAAAGCCCTCTATGGTTTGAAACATGAACCCAGGACATGGTACGGAAGAATTGACAACTTCCTGACTAGTTTGGCCTTTACCAAGAGTAAAGCAGATTCCAACCTTTACTACAAGGTTGAAGAAGGAAACCCAATGATACTCCTACTGTATGTAGATGACCTATTTGTAACAGGTGATGATGGGTTGATTGCTAATACGAGAGGAAGCTTGCTTCCGAGTTCAAGATGAAGGACTTGGGTATGATGCACTACTTTCTAGGTATGGAGGTGTGGCAACATGCAGATGGAATCTCCCTAGGACAAGGGAAATATGCAATAGAGATCCTGAAGAGGTTCGGGATGATGGACTGCAAGGCCATGACCACACCTATGGCATCGAACCTGAAGCTATTGAGTGATGCTTCATCAGAGTTGGTTGATGCTATGATGTATCATCAGATGATTGGGTCCTTGATGTACCTGACGAATATGAGACCAGATATTTGCTTTGTTGTGAACACATTGAGCCAGTTCCTGATGGATCCTAGACATGTTCACCTAATTGTTGCAAAGCATATTTTGAGGTACCTAAAGGGTACAGTTGATTATGGGCTCAAGTAAGAGGTGAATCAAAAGATTAACTTGGAGGGTTATGTTCATTCATATTGGGCAGGCAGTGCCATTGATAGGAAGAGCACTTTGGGGTGCTGCTTCAGTATGGGATCAGGAGTGATCTCTTGGTTTAGCAAGAAGCAGTCCTGTGTGGCACTGAGTACAACCAAAGCAGAGTATGTCGTAGCTTGTTCGGCTAGTTGTGAGGCAGTATGGCTGAGGAATCTACTGTCTAATTTGTTTGATCTCCAGTTGAATGCTACTTGTATATATTGCGACAACCAAAGTTATGTGAAGTTGTCAGAGAACCCAGTGTTCCATGACAAGTCAAAGCATATCCAGATCAAATACCACTATATCAGGGATATGGTGCAGAGGGGAGCAGTGAAGCTCCAGTATGTTGTGATGGACGAATAGATAGCTGATGTGTTGACTAAGCCATTATCCAAAGTGAAGTTTGAATACTTCTGGGAGAAGCTTGGTGTTCTCCAGATAGAGGTTCCTCCCAAGGGGAAGTGATGAGTCTGTGAGCCCTTCAGACATGGTGGTAGGATTGGTTCCTCCCATGGTCAGATGTAAGTGTTGTTCCATTTTGACATGGTGGTAGGCGGGGCCTCCCATGGTCAGATATATGTGCAATGGCCTTCATCCAATATGAAAAAGGACTGGCTCTGTGGAAGTACATCCATCATGAAAAAGGGATGGCTCTATAGTGGCCTACATCTAGTATGAAAAAGGACTGGCTCTGTAGAGACCCACATCATAGTATGTAAAAGTACTGGCTCTATGGAAGTACATCCAGCATGAAAAAGGGTTGGCTCTGTAGTGGCCTACATCCAGTATGAAAAAGGAATGGTTCTGTAGAGACCCACATCCATTATGAAAAAGGACCGGCTCTGTGGAAGTACATCCAACATGAAAAAGGGTTGGCTCTGTAGTGGCCTACATCTAGTATGAAAAAGGACTAGCTCTGTAGAGACCCGCATCCAGTATGAAAAAGGACTGGCTCTATGGAAGTACATCCAGCATGAAAAAAGGTTGGCTCTGGAGTGGCCTACATCCAATATGAAAAAGGACTGGCTCTGTAGAGACATCCAGTATGAAAAAGGACTGGCTCTGTGGAAGTACATCTAGCATGAAAAAGGGTTGGCTCTATAGTGGCCTACATCCAATATGAAAAAGGATTGGCTCTGTAGAGACCCACATCCAGTATGAAAAAGGACCGGCTCTGTGGAGGCACATCCAGTATGAAAAAGGACTGGCTCTGTAGAGGCCTACACCTAGTATGAAAAAGGACTAGCTTTGTAGAGGAAGGCCTACATTGAGGCTAGGCCTATAACCAGCATGAAAAACGGATGGCTCTGTAGAACTTCCGGTGACAAGAAGAATGAAGAGATAACATCATTTGATCGAGATAGCGGAAGCAATGATCATGATGATGATTCAATGATGATCCAATGATGATGATGATGATCCAATGATGATCCAGTGATGATCCAGAGAAGAATACTTGTGCTAATGAATTGTGTCAAGAGAATACTTTCCTAGTTAAGAGGGAGTGTTGATGTATTTGTAACTTCAGAATGTATTCACTTGTATATTTCATATATTGTATTTCATTGGTCCTCGATGTTCCTATTGGGAGATTCGTTAATGTAATCAAGTCATGTAAAGTCATAGAGATTAACCCTCCTTTGTGAGTTGGGGGTAAATTCCCCACAGTTGTGGGACACTAGGGTTATTAGACTCTCCTAGAGAAGTTGTCCCTAGTAAGTTATTGTTAAGTTGGAAACTAGTATAAATAGAGAGTGAGCCTCTCTATTTATCACACACACTTACCCAGCTATAGCACATAGGTGAGAGAGAAGAAGCTCGCTTAAGTGAGAAAGAGAACAACTGTTGGAGATCATATTTTTGTCTTTGGGTTTTACTACTACCATTGGTGCTCATTCTATCTTTGAGGAAGTTGTGGGGTTTTTCCTTTATGGTTTCCCCAAGGATTAATATTTGTGTCTATTGTCTCTTGTGATTGATTGTTGTGCATGTTATTCTCTCAAATAAGATCCTAAGATCATATTGTCTAATTGATAAAAATCTAACATGGTATCAGAGATAACCTGAGAAGAAGACACTGTGCAGCTGCGGAAGCTAGGGCTTCTTACTTTTTCGATCTCTCTCCACAATCCATCAGCAAAAGGAGGCTAGGTTGACTCTCCATTGAAGGGCGCATCTTTATGTCGAAGTACTTAGTTTGTTGATTGATTTCATGAAGGACTTAGTTCATCGATAGTGCATAGGAAATCGACACTTAAATAAGGAAAAGATAATTCTATTAAGGAGGTGAATCAAGGTTGATAAAGGTTAACTATGGAGGTCATTAAAGTATGTTTGTAATGCATCCATATGTTACCAGCTACACAAATATCAATATGTAGAAAAAATATACACATAGAGCACTATGCGGATCTAAATTAGATCAAAATGTTTAAAACAATATAAAATAGTGAGCACCCTTTAACTCACCATTGCGGGAGCGTAGTTGATTAAATTTAGAATACTTAATTAATTATTAAAATTAGTTAAACATATGATAAATTAGAATTACTAACAGATATGATGGTTTATTCCACCTCTTCGAATTTTCCATGTCTATCTAACACTTCTAACATTGAAAGTTGAGAGTCAACACCGCTTGATGAATTCTTAACAAAACAACTTCGTCGTGCTTGCCCCAATGTCGAGATCCTGACTTCCTTAACATCAGGATGTAGGACCTCGAAATTCAGTACACACTTTAGAGATGATAAATATATCATTTTGATGACGATGTTCTGACCTCAAAACTTGGGTCTCTCGACATTGGGGTTCAAACATCGACATTGAAATGGAAAACCATTCCCAATTAATATGTCCATCCCAACATCGACACCTCGGCATCGAAACCTTGGCATTGACCTATAAATACATTAACATTTAATATGTTGATCCTCACGTCGACACTTCGGCACAGAAAACTTGGTAACATCTGATTTCAAAATTTAACACTTAGTCATTTTAAGAAAATCACTAAGTCATTCTCTGGGTTTGAAACTTAACAGTTAGTATCTGAAACTCAATATGTTTTTTGCCTTGTCTTAGCACTAAAACCTTGTCCAATTAGTTTAACTCTTAGTTGTTTCAAGAAAACAACTAAGGCACAATTTAGACTGAAACTTAATAAGTTCTTTGCCTCAATTCGACTTTGAGACTTAGTCCATTTAGGCACCTCCAAGAGCTACAGTTATTCATTCCATTGCTTTCAACAATTGGAAACAACAACAATTCATCAAACAATAATTACATTTCTATTAAGTAAAGAATCCATCTTACTATAAGTCTTTTAAGCACCATAACAATTTCAAAACCAATATAACCATCATGGTTCAATTGTGCAATACAAATTTGTAGTTTATGCTTTCACTAACAACAACATTCTCAAATACATTGAATTACAAACAAAGAACATGATAAACATGTGAAATTCAATCCATATTCCTCAATAGCTATGCAAGCACTAATAAAACATAAGGCATTGTGCCCTTTTAACTAGTCTATCAGAATTGGGAAACCAATGGCATGCTACAACCATTGAACAAATAACATTGCCTACAACAACTTAATAGTTCCCAAACACAGCAGTTGCTTGACAATTGACCCGATAGCTTTCAAAATACAAAAACAATCACACACAACATTCGGTATGTCTAATTAAACAACTATCAATTTAGAAAACATAAGGTTACATAATTTTCCACTTAACAGTTTAATTCTCTACAACCATAATTGTATAAAAACTTAGGAATTCAATATAATTATTGCAAGTTCTTCAAGCATAATTCATACATGGAGAAATCTACAGAAAACAATAACCTTAATTCCAAACAAAATTTAGCATTGAAAAATATCATTATATTTACCAACAATTGTACTTATCTATTAACCAACATAGATCCATCTTAAACTTGGATTGTGATACCCTTGGCCCGTATATTATAGCGGTTACTGCATTGTAAACATTTTTTGCTATGAAGCCTTCTACCAAGCACCGAGAGGGATTCAATTTCTTGAGGTGTAAATGCTTCTATCTTTAACTTTTTTACATGTTTAGAAACATTTACACATAATTTTGGGTAGATTTATGTTGGTTTTAATTTTTTATTTTATAAACCAACATGGATTTTTTAATTACTTTTTCATTTGGTTTTGATTTTTTTATTTTATGAGCCAACAAGAATTTATTTTTTAACTAGTTTTTTTGTAGTGTTACGTTACGTACATGACAACATCTCCCCCATGTTGGGTTATAAAGCACCTATTTACTCTCGGTGCAACAATCAAATTAGGTAACTGATTGCATGTGAGGCACACTCTACCTAACCATAGGAAATTATGCTCATATATCTCTTAGTAGAACACCACCCCCAAGCAGAGACCCAAGGATTCACCAGACAAGTTTCTCACCAACCCCATAATTTCTCTCAATAATTTACCACTGGGCAATCAGGAACATTGGTCCACAACCAATTCCATGCCAAACAATGCATTTCACCTTCTTAGCTTCCTTCTATCAGCACAATAGTAAGATTCATCACTATACTCAGTGCTCAAAATTCCACTAAGTCGGTTTCCTACACCATTTTCCATTTCATTAAAACATCCAAAGGAAAAAATGGTTATATCTTCAATAGACATTTTCCAAGTACGGTTTAGGGTTCAAATTTTTGGTTTAGTTTGATTAAGCCAAAAATTCCTAGTTTTGCTTAGACACTTTCCTTGACCATGGGCTGGTTTTGATATCTCGTCCCCAACGAATGAGTTTCTCTCTTCTATCGTGACAATTCTACCCAGGACAGAATGAACTGCCATTGTTTCCTTGCATGTGTTTTCCCACGTGGTCTCTCCCATGAGCCACGTCTTTCACTTTAATTAACTATTGATTATTCTCCTTAATCACACTTAATCCCATATCAACATAAAATATGTTTTAAGTTAATAAAAAAAGTTTAGGCTTAAATCATGATTTAAGGATAATCTTAGGACTTGAGGAATTAACAAGGTCATAGCATAGTTACCCCAACTAAAACACTTCTAATCCCCCTTTCAACCTCAGGTGAATACCTAGGTCCCTAATATCTTCAACATTCCACCTCATCACAATCAATTGTGGATTTTAATATTAATAAGTACATATACACAAGATTCATCCTTTCAGGAGTTCATAATAAATAATTACATTTGAACCCAATCAAACTAGGGGTTTAAGGGAGGGGTGTTACAATGTCAAATCCCTATCTCTATTCATCCATGAAGATTATCTCACTTAACATTAGAGGGATAAGGACCACTTCAAGAAGTTGGATATGAAATGCTTGATTGATCTTAACCAACTTGACATTGTCCTGATTCATCCACACTCACAACCCACCCAACATATTCACACATCAAGAACTCAACCAAAAAGGGAGGTGTACAGATTGTTTAAGGAATAGTTACGTATGTATGCGAGTGTGTAGACTACATCCCACATATATACATGACTGTATGTTTTACGACCCATGTATACAAAGAGAAAGGTGGTAAGAATCAAGTTAAGAGTCAAACCACTTCAAGGGGCTGCCAATGAATGGACAAACTACTGAATGTGACACAGAAACATGGATAAACGGAGAGCAAATCGAGAAAAACATGTGTTATCTCCCAAATAAAATAAATTTATTTTTGATAGTATGAAGATCACTAACAGTTTTGAAGACCTCTATTTTTTATGCAAATTTCACAAAGTGGTGGTTTCGGTGGCTTGGGCGAGGATCAGAACATCTCATTAGCCACCGAGAGATGGAAGATAAATAGCAAGTGGAAGACCCCTTCGGCAGACAGGTGTATTTCCCAAACTGTTTACACTATCGGAACGTTTTTCAAACATCAATCGGAATTTGTGAATACTTCATATCGGTGAGCTAGTTCTCAAAGGCGCTGCAATGGAAGAGGAAATACAGACTAAGAGTTTCGATGGAGAGAGCTTTTGAGTTTCGATCGCCAATGAAATCATATCAGAAGAACTAAGGATTAGGCAACGGAGAGGTAAAGCTGAAAGGTGCCCAAATGTCGGTGATATGAAAAAATAAAATGTCGCCCAAGTCAAGTAACAGAAGTCAAAAATTGAAAATATTAAACTGGCGGCAAAATAGTTCACTACGGAGCCGCAACATCGGAAAGGATAAAGAATACATATCAATGAGATAAAGTGAAGAGTTTCCACAGTGTCGGTGTCGAAAGACACTAGTCGTCGGCACAATAGTCCACTAATGAGCCACAATGGCAGGAGGAAAACTAACTAAGGCTTCTGATCAATCACTAGATAAACTCTTCGGCGGTCGAAAGGGCTAAAGGTTAACTGGCCACAAGATAGTCAAATGGGGAGCTGCAACGATGGAAAATAAAAGGAACACAGGCCGACGAAGTTCACAAAGTGCAACAATGAAAGATCATCGACGATCATAAATACTAATTGTCAGTGAGTTATCCCACTAAGGATCTGACACTACGGCAAGGATGAGGATTGGAGGGCCTATGGAACAGAGGAAAAAGCCTCCGATCAGCGACCGCAGCAGAAAAATACAGAAAAGTTGAGGCCTAGAGTGCTGAAACTGTGGCAGTATTCAGGCTTGGGGCATCGATGTGATAAAGGAAACAACATCCGATCGGCGATTGCAGCAACAAAGAAAAAGTGTCAGGCGGATTGAACAGGACTGATCACTTCAGTTAAATGCCAATACACTAGCTATTGGCAGCAATTTCACAACAAACCAACAATAGTGGTTATCAGCTACCACTTCAGTCATTAAAAGATCGCCTGGTGAACTAGATATTCACAATGAATAAACAAATTGTTAGCAAGGGTTTCAAGCCCTAATCGGGAAAAAACTATGACTTTCATTTATTTTTTGATGTAAATAGATCAGATTTTCAGGATCTGTAAATTTTGTAAAAGGCTATAAAGCCCATGATTATTTCATTAAGAAAGGTTTGACTCTGGGGATTTATGAGCATGTTCCATTATCAAGCGTCTCTCTAGTTTATTCTAAGATAAGATCTTTTGTTGTGATTTGTTCAACCATCTCTTTCTTTACTGTGTTTATTGCCTGAATGTGCATTTAGGTAATTTTTCAGATTTATTAAAGGGCTGATAGCTATCATCCTATTGGTTATTTAGTGATATTTGATTTATAAACACCATCCTCAGTAGGATTTAGCCATTTATATGCATGTGTTATGTGTGTAAGTCTGCCAGCCTAGTGAGTTCTCCATCCCTGCACCCTTTTGTCAAACTACTGAACAAGTTGTAACTAAAATCCTTGTGATTGAGTGAGCTTCATGCATGTCTTGAGAGTGAGAGGTTATATAGGTTATCTGGCTTGATCCAATTCAGAAAAACCCAAAAAACAGTTTAAGTTACCAGGCATCCTCGAGCTACAACCTAGAGGAGTTTCCTGGAGTGATAACAACATGCACCCAAACCCCAACAAAAAAGGAGATTCCCCAGCGGAGTCACCAATTGTGTTACGGAGAAAAACTTCCTATGGCTTGGGGTTGAACACAATAGACAATATGACACCAGAAATCATTCCATTCTCATGTATGCCAGATACATAAAGGAAACTAAACACTAAGGGATAAGAATCATACCCCAACTAGACATTCAAAGAAGATCCACGTTGAGTTCCCGATCAAAACTTGTCCCTACACTTTATCCTCAACAACAAGGAGATATACAAGCATGATATATAATGTGTTAGTGTCTAATCTAGCATATTCAATTTAAACATGTATACAAAGTAATTACATCGATGGATACAAATATTCATAATTACACATGAATTTGGATGAGAAATGGATATTTATATTAATGTAAACAAAGATACAAATGACAACCTCTATCGACACCTCGTCAAAACCAATAAACAGAGTCCCTCCACCTGGGACTCCACTACTTCAATCATCCATACAATGGAAAGCTCACAAAGACAATGACAAGCTTGGAAAAGAGAACTAATGGCTTCCTCAAGGACAAAGGGATGCAAACTCAAGCATATAAGAATAGGTCACAATTTCGCTATAATCTCTTTACTGTCCAAAATTCTCCTCCTTCAATGCTTCACAATAGCTCACTATATAGCCCCTCAATAGGAAATGAAGGGTTGAATCGGAGCGCTTCCCTATATATGGAAGGCCAAGGATCAAGTCATTCGTTACTTGATGGGGAAAACTCCAAATATATATTTTTTTATTTTTTAGCATAAAACCCGATGTACATAGTGACAATGGTGCAAGCTGTGTATACACGAGTTGTAGACTTGTGGTGACCCACATGTGTCTTCAAAATTGTTTTTTAAGGGGTTCAACTGGAGCATCAGGGAAATGGTGAGTAAATGGGATATAGTGAGTCTGCATATGGACATGGAAAGGCCATCAAAGCATTATGTATCAGGTGTGGAAAATCACACTATAACGTAGACATTGTTGGCCACTCTATTACTTTGATAACAAGCTAAAATCATAATATTTCTGTGATTAATTCCTTTGTTATCTCTTCAAGTTTATGTATAGAGGTGTATTTCAAGCGCTCAGTGTAATATCCACAATTTTGACTTGAAATGTATTTAATCAAAATTGTGTAAAGGATGTGAATATGTTATTGTGGATTCCTAGTGCAAAGCCCAAGGCCAAGGCTCAACTAGTGAATTATTAGGCATGTATGATGTAAATATTGTTATTTGGACCATATGGTTGGCTTGTCATGCTAACTAGAAATATATGTAAATATTATGTTGCATAAATAATAAAATGGTGCAATATGGTTGTGTAAAGAGCACTATATGGACTGTGATTCCACAAGAGGGGAAGAGGAAAGGGGCCCTATGGGAGACTAAATCCTTTGTTGCCAATTGTCAACCTTATAAACCATCCTATTGTTTCTAGGTGCTTTAAATGAGTCAATTACCTTCATTTTACTATTTCCAATCATTGAATGCATGTGTGAGATTGGTCGAAAAATTCATGCATGCAGTTATTGAAGCATGGGCTTGAATGCACTTTTGTGGTAATTTTTTCAAATGCCAGAAGTCAATCTACAATAGTTAGAAGTCCTTTATTCTATGGTCAGAAGCTATGCCGGTTTTTTTTCACCATTATCTCATATCCTATGGAGTCAACACTCATTCTATCATTCTGTCATGCTGATATACACTATGTACAACTTTCCATTGATGTTCATGACCATTGCCAGACTAGGGTATAACCAAAAAATCTAATTTAGAGTCAAGACTACACATTTGAAGTAAAAATAGATGGTTGTAGGTGAGTGCAGAGGTTGGGAAAGTGTTAGGAAATAGGACTACAGAGCAATAATATATATACAGTTAAATGATTAAACAAGATGCAAAACACATTAAACACATTACAGAGAGACACATATATAACGTGGTTCACCCAAACAATGGGCTATGTCCACAAAGAAATTGCCAGTCCTTTTATTACCGTCCAGAAAGATGAAGGGATACAACCTGCAGTAATATCACTGCACTTCCTCTTCATGCTCTCACAGTCTCTCTCACTCAATCACAGAGATTGTTTACAGTACAACACCCCTACACAGTCATATTACAATGCTTTTTTTATAAGGGAAATGCCATGGGAAAATACTACAGCTAACCCAATACCATGGGTCCGCAAAACTGTTGGCCAACAAACATCCCAAATCAGGGGGGATGAGTGTACAGTACACCTGGGGTACAAACACGACTAAATAATATCTTTGGATCTAGAAGATCAGGCTCCACAACTAGCAGAAAAGTTAGGAACCCTTACCCTTTGAGTTTTTCTACTCACATATGCTTGAGAAGCCACAAATTAAGGCTACATGTCGTTCTCCAATAGCATATAGCAGGTTAGTCTCCTTCTATGCACACACTGGAAGCATTAGGCAAGATGGATTTCCCAAGAGAATTGTGGAGCGGTGAAAGGGATGCTTGAGCCCAGAATGGTGTTGTGTGGGGCATGTGTTGTTGGAGCCAAGGCTATGATGGCTAAGTGAGATACCTGTAGAGATTTATATGAGAATTTGGCTAAGCATAAAGAGTAGAGCAAGTTGTGGGTTGAGAGAGAGAAGCCTGTAGGTGTTTCCTTCACCCCGGTGGCCTCTTAGCAGAAAGAGTATATGCTGGACAGAGTGCCTATAGTTGGGTGGAAAATCGTCCTTACACAACCAATTACTTGGATATGTGTTGTTTAAAGATAAGTATTCTTTTGTATTTGAATATGAAATGTATATAATTGATACATGTGATGATTATGCTTGTATATGCATGTATGTGTATGTGGGTCATGTTTATTTCCATTGTGAATTTGTACTAAGCATATGCACATGAAATTTAAATCTTATGTCCCCTTCTATTGGTCATATTGATGGTTAAGGACGTGACAGAGTGGTATCAAAGATTTTGGTTGCAATATCGGAGTTGAATGGGCCATAAATACAAACTTACAAGAAGAAATAAGAATGTTTCTATGGAAATCAGGTTCTGTTAAGTGACTGATAAGGAGATAGGGGAAATTTCAAATTAATCCCCTTATTGCCAAATTGAAATTTTGTGTATTTTGAAATTTAAAAAAAATGGATATTTTTTTGGGCCCCACTTATGCGACATGGATGGGTGATGTGGAGGAGCCACGTGGGAAATAGGTCTGACATGGAGGATCCACATGGTAAGAAGGTGTGATGTCGACCAACCACATCAGATCCATTTGCATAGGTTCTCGCATGTGGTGGATTCCAAAGGCAGAGGAGATTGGACCATTGAGTAGTGGCAGAGATCAATACCTAATAATGCTTCAGGCTCATGAAAATGCATGAGAGTTAATTAACTAGCATGAGACTAAAAGGAAAACCACCCTGTCGATGTGTCTAGTACTCGTGGATTCATGCTCGTAAAAGCAATTTTAGGAAACCAATTTCTCGAGGAGCCTAAAACCACTTTTGGTTTGACATGTTATGATGTGATGTGGGGAGATGTAATGTGCATATATGTCAGAAATGATGGGACCCCTATTGGTCATGTTAATCTTGAACGATCATGCATATTTGATCGATTAACGATAGTGATTCAAGACCATGAAGATGCATGAAGGTTAATTAATTGGCATGATCTTGATATGAAAATCACCTTGTGATGTGTTTCCCTCTTGTGCATTCAGGCTCATAAAAAATGTTTTGGGAAACCACTTTCCACAGAGCTTGAAGCCACTTATGCCGGATAATCGGTAAGATGATGTGGGTTGGTATCATAGGTGCACGCATCAAGGTAAAAGAAATTGTTTTCACAGTCAAATTTCAAGATCCAGAAATTAAGAGATGGTGTCGGTCATATGCTTAAGTGAAAAAGTTAAAAGTAACCAATTCTAGATAGCTATAGGAATTTACTAGAGCATCAGATCAAAGAGAAGAAAGATGTTTAGTAATACTTATCATGAATTTTATCAGGGACAACAGAAAAAAAAAAAAAAAGTATGGTCATCTCTATATTTCCTTTTGTAGGTGGTTGAAGTATGGTCATATCTATATTTCCTTCTTGCATTTATAAATTTCTATTCATGCCTAAGTTATGTCATTATACATCTTAATTCAATTTAGGAGTCTAAAATCGGCCTAATCCAATCTTTAAATCATCAAATTTGAGAGAATTTGGGTCAGGATATTCAAGATTCTCGGGTTTAGAAGGATGACACACCTTACTAATTTACATAGAGCATCAGGCTTATGGAGACACACTTTTTACCTTTCCAGGGTGCATCGGTGACACTCTGTGTCTTAAGCCTACAGAGCGTCACTTCTTGCACTTTGAATTTGCGGGACCTTGATGTTTTGGGCATAAAATCCTCATTTCTTGACCGTTTTGAGTGATTCTTTTTGCTCTGGTTAGCTTAGGAATCCTACTGCATATTTATTAGACATTTATTACACCTAATTTGGCTATTATTTGTATATTATTTGATAATTTTAAATATTTGTGTGCTTACTAGCTTGAAAAATGTAAAAAACTAGGAATTGCAAATCACTATTTTAGGCCTATATTTAGGGATGATTTTGAACTTTGAAAACTTGTAGATGATGGTAGAGACCTGTTAGGAACTATAAGGAGAATATTTTAAGAATTTAGGATCAATTTCAATTGGATTTGGAAGTCTCAGAAACCTCCTTAAAAACATAGGAAAATCATTTTAATTAGTAATTTTTTGAGTTTTGTTTAAGTTTTTCTTTAAAATATTGCTAAGATCTGAATGTTTAGGACATATTTACCATTTAGATAATTTATTTCAATATTAATGGCTGAAATTTTGTCTGATTTGGTCTCTTTAATCACTTGTTTGCATAAGAAAATTGTCAAAAAATTGAAGAACATGACATATTGTTTCAATTTATGAACCTTTAGGCCATGGAAATTTTAGTTGCATGAACTTGTTGACCTGACACACAACATGAAATAAAAACTAAGACACATTTAAAACCATCATTTAAAGAAAACGCACAAAAATATCAAAAAAATTGGACCTCTCACGTCCTAAGATAAATTCAAAAAGAATTTCCCTCCAAGAACCATAAGAATATGACTTAATCAAGTAAACTTCTTTTGGGTGGATTAATTTTGACTTTATTGAATCACAATTAGAGGTATTTGTAGCTTTAATATTCAATTTTATTATGATATGTTGTGTTCGAGCCACTATTATCCTCTTCACTTGCACTTTCGAGTGTTCCTGTAAACGAGAAAGTGGATCTCAAGTGTAACAATCTAGATTTGGTTTTTGAGCATAATTTCGAGCCCTGCGTATCCTCTTCACTTTCACTTTTGGGTAGTCTTGTGAATGAGAAATATGGATCTCAAGTGTAATAGAGATATTTTGAAGTTTTAAAGCATATTGTCGATCCATGAGTATCCTCTTCACTTGCACTTTTAGGCGATCCTGTGAATGAGAAAGTGGATCTCATGTGTAAATGCTTGTCAATTTTAGAATTTTGAAATATATTTAGAATTTTGCATTGATTTTCAAACCATCGATTTGTAACATTAAATTCAACGTTCATAAAGAGAGCACCATGTAATTGTAAAATCAAAATTGAATCATAATCCTACATTTAAACATCAGTTTGAGAGACTTAATAGAAATAGGAAAAACATTGAAAATTCAAACATTTTCCACTTCCAATTAGTGATTGTTCAAGCAAATTGAACTCATATTATGTTTGAATCCAAACTCTTGAACCCTTTTAAAAAAAATGGAAACTTATTTGAAAGGAAGAAGTTAAACACCACTTCTTTAGAAAAAATCTTTTTCAAATTCGTAAAAGTGATTCTATTTTTCAATTCGCATGTTTTAAGGATCTCAAAGAACCTCTTACTCTTCCATAGTATAGAATTTCATTGAAATAAAGGAAAGAGTAGTGAACATTGTGCATTTGATTGGTTCAACATTTAGAGTCATAAACACCATCAGTTTCACCATCACTCCTAGAAACTAAGCAAACTACCCTAAAAACAATGTTTAATCTAAAAACTATCAATATTATTTTTGATATCACCAACATAGACTAGTCTAGGGCCTTGGAATAAGATTGGAGAGTTGACACTTCCTCGGCCACGTAATTTTGAAAGTAGTATTGATTAAAGAGAAATCAAATCCATTAGTATCAAAGAGTGCATGACAGGAAAATGCTTCTAACACATGCATTAAGCATGAGGTCGATATGAATTAGTAAGGGTGGTATCCCCACTCTTTCTTATTTGGTGGGATATGGGAACATTACAATATTTCAATTAAGTGAAAATTCCTCGAGGTTACATCACTTTCTTGAGATATCTAGTCTATGTGAGTTATCCTAGACCGACAACTGTCTATTGTGAAGTGGTAACCATAGTTTCCTTTCCTAGGGAATCACACAAGCTATTGTAAGTGGAAAACGTTTACGGTACCTGAGACAGACACAAGTTTGTTTCATCTCCTTGGAAGGGTGAGTAGCTAAGAGCTAACACTTGCACCTTTGGTGATTGAAGAACAATGTAATTGTTTCTCATACCTGCACTATTTAGTAATTGTTGAGGCTAATGTCCCTCAGGAACTACTAGTTTTGGAGGGCCGTCTAATCCAACTTTTCACTGAACTCTGACTCTTTGGAAATCAGTTTGCTTGTTGATTCTCTTAGGACTTTTTTAGATGTGTGGACACTTTGATTGTATTTTGATATACTCTAATAAACAAATCCTTTTATTAAACTTCATAGTGACAAATCTCCCAATCCACCTGTCAAGGTGCCAGCGAAACATGTTACTCAAGTTTGAAGGCCCCACTACATTGTGGAGGCAGATACATGAACCACATCTTTGTGACTTGGAAACTGAACTACTTGTAAACCCAATCAAATGTTACTAGAGAAGAACAACATCAAACCAATTCTCAGAATTTGTCACATCATGGACGAAACATAGATAGAGTTGATGATATTACTATAGTTGAAATTGCAAAAATATAATATCACATAGTTGCTCATGTAAATCCACCCCTAGCACATCCTTTAAATCTAGTCATACTTACAAAAAGTGAGTCACTAGTTAATCTTTTTTGAAAGTTGGAATAATATGCAAAACATTGCACTTGACCCTTTGGCTTCGTCAATATTTCAAGGGGCCACATCAATGCAGCCTCAAATGGTTGCAGGAGGTTATCAAAATCCTCTTGGGACACCCAATAGTTGTCTAGGTTCTACTTTTGGGGGAAACCCTTTACCATGAAATGTTAATATTCCTATCAGAAATAATACATCGTGGAACATGAATTCCAATTGGAGCTATCCTTCACTGATGGGAGGAAATGCCCCAGAGGGTCATCCTTTGATTTATCCTAGCACAACGCCCAAGGGAAATACACCTATCAACCCCATTCCATAATGGAGTGGTCAAGTTTAAAAAAGTAATCAATAGTTCTAGATCCAGCCTCCACAAGGGGGAAACTTAACTTGGAATGATTTTCATCCCAAGGACAACTTCCATGCTGTGGTCAGAACCTAATAAGTAACCAATCCTCTTGGGACATACCTCCGCAAGGGGGAAATCCACCCGTTGGTCATGTTCCAGGAAGTACTCGATATTCTTGGGGGAATTCTCTACAAGGAACCATCCCACCTTGGAATTCTAATCAAGCCCAAGGACAAATGCCATGGTGTGGTAAGGACCTAAAAAGTAACCAATACTCTTTGGACCTACCTCCGCAATGGGGAAATCCACCCATTGGTTAAGTTCTAAGAATTAATAAATATTTTTCGATCCAAACTTCGCAAGGAGGAAACATACCTTAGAATTTTAATAAAAGACAAGGGAAAAATCAATGGAATGGTCAGGTTCTAGGAAGTACCCAATCTTCTTAGGACCCAACTCCATCAAGAGGCAATCCACCCAGCGGTCAGTTTCTAGGAAGTAACCAATATTGTTGGGACCTAAATTCATCAGGAGGCAATCCACCCATTGACCATGTTCCTAGAAGTACCCAATATTCTTGGGGTAAGCCTTCACAAGGGGGAAAAACACCTTGGAATTCTAATCAAATCCAAGGACCACCCCACTAGTGTGGTTGGATTCTAGGAAATAACCAATCTCATTGGAGTCTAACCCCGCAAGGGGGAAATCCACCCATTCATCAATGGTGTGGTCAAATTTAAGTAAATATTCAATCTCCTTGGAGTCTAACCACGCAAGGGGGAAATCCACCCATGAATCCCATTCCACAATGGAGGGGTGATGTTCTAGAAAGTAACCAATATTTTTGGAACCAACTTGCAAAACATGCATTTGATCCATCTAGGCCACCACATGGACCTCATGCCAATGGTATGACGGGTTTTGTAAACCAACTTGAGCACATTACCCAACAAATGGGACAAATATATGTTCAGACTTCACAACCTACAGCTGGACAGGATATGCAGCAACATGCTAATCCTTCCCTGACTTCTGAAATCCCTATAGTTCAATCCATGGACATTAGGGGAAATACAAAGAAGTACAAGGTTAAGAACAATGTTAATCCTTCCCATATTTCTTAAATCCTTATAGTTCTGTCCATGGACCTTAGAGGAAATAATAAGAAATATAAGAGTAAACAAAATGCTAAACCTGGGATGGGAGATGCACTAAATCTGGTTTGAGATGGTGGGAAAAAACAACTCGTTATTTTGATACCACCTTTTCTGCATCACCATCATCAAATGGTTGCTACATCGATGGTACATTCATTATGGGGAAACCAGTCAAAACCCCCGTAAGGGGGAAATGATCCCAATGCCAATGTCTTCATGTGTCATCATGAGGTGAACATTCAAACAAGATCCCATTCTTATGATGTCTCTGCTAGTACATTGGATCAGTCAAAATCACAACCAAGTGGTTCTCTCAATTGAGAAACTGATCATACACATAGTACCACACCCCTCTAAAGGTGTTCTATGTAGAACAATGCATAATGCTAATGCATGAGCTGTTCATAACGAAAAATGTTGTTGAGGAAATAGCTCAAGCACCATGTTCCATTTCCTCCATGGAGGTATTGCAGTATTGTTTTGCACAAAGAAAAGAGCTATTGTCTTCAACTAGAGTTGTTGATCCATCCAATGCAACCTTGATCACATTAGAATTAGACCAATTAACATGTAGGATCCATTTCGAAGCCATTTTTCATATAAAAGTAACATGTCATGGCAAGAAGATTTTTTAAACCATAGTTAATGAAGGGGACTTGACTTGTGGCATGCTGTTTAAATTTTGGAAATCCAAGGATCATCCACCTTAGTTCAATCCCATACTATGCGAAAATAATTTTATGGACACTTTTTCTCTCCTCACGGACTCATTGTATCCTACCCTATTCAATGGGGTGGAAAAATAGTCAGAGGATGTTGAGGTAGTAGATGCACCGATAAATTACAATTTTTTATTAGGACGTAGTTGGAAACATGTGATGATGGCTATAGTATCTTCATAGTTTTGAGTGATTCAGTTCCCTCATTGGGAGAACATTGCCATGATCGACCAATTAGATTACTTCATGCTTGAAACTGTTGTTCAAATGCATGTTCCTTTCATTAGGGATGCTCTAAACGAGGTTCAAGACATTTGGGTAGGATCATTAAAAAATGATTCCCTCACGGGAAAATTTATGATCCCACAACCCTTATCTGTTGTAGAAGTGTCATACCAAGCTATTCAAATGGCTTCAACAGTTTTGGATCAAAATATTCCCTTGATGGAGGAATATGATCCAGTTACTTGGCCCGTTTTGGTTGTGAGCTCTCCCATCTCACTTGATTTCTTGGACAAAATTTTGTCATTAGATGAAATTATCCTTGAAGTCATGGACATTTGGTTGCACCCACCTAAGGACATCTTTTATGGGACCAATGGGATCATTCTTAGTTTAAATCTAGCCAAGCATAGGAGCATCCTTTGCATGTTCCTCTATCTTATCATGTATATTTGGAAGCTTTCATATATTTTTAGGTTATCCCTCTATGAATATGCATTTGAACCTTTTGCAACCCAAACTTGCCCTAGGTTTGAACCTGTTGGAAATTGGTGGGTCAAACCATCATATATGTATTTTCCACCATTCTGACAGAAGAGCCTATATAACATGGGAAACCCTAGTCAGCACCCCATTACCATTTTGGTGCCCATGCTGAGTTATTCTCATTGGCCTTGGAGCCCAATTAGTCCTGTCATGACCTGGAGTTTGAGACCGCATACTTCTCTTCCATACAGTTCTAACCATTTCCTGACGGGCTCCCTATTTTGCGTCAGATTACAGAGGCATGTGTTAAAATATCCACATGAACATTTGTGTTTACTTATTTGGTGCTTATTTCTTATGTTATGTATCTTCCTTTGCAGTCACTTTTTTCTCAACACGCCTATAAACCATTGCTTATGTTTAAGTTGACCTATACATGTGAGAACTATTTGATTAAGGTAATTGAAGATAGACAACTATTTGTGGTAATTTATGATTTTTGTGTTGTCACATGAATTAGCATGAAGCAAACCACATTACCCCTTTCCTAATTGTCCATTGCACTAGATTGGATAACCACCATTATTTAATTCTATTTTGTCATTCGTCGACACATAATCCTGCTTCTGATAGCTGACCCATGGAGGGAACATCCATAAGCGTGTGCAAAACTAACCCGGTCCTTATTTACAATATGTATATTCTCCTTGGCCTAACCCATGCTCTTGAAAAAGAGAATACACCCATGCAACACTCGTTCACTCCCATGTACCATAGCATTCTTTATTCTTTTTTCAAGATAATAAATGAAAAAAGTACTAAAAAAATCCAAAAATGGGGATTGTTGAATCTATTCATTTTAATCATGGAGAAAATGGCAATAGTCGATCCTAGTCACCCTTGAACATGGCACATAATTTGTATCCATTGTCAGTACACCAAATAAATTTGCAGAAAGAAACTATACCGGTAATTTGAACAGCTCTCCACCTATGGGTTATCCTTCCCATCATATATGGATCCTTTCATTAATGCATCTGACATTGACAGATTTCATGATGGTTAGTTACTCGAGTCTTGTGTTTCCAAGTTTCTATTCTACATCGTGTTATGTGCTTAAGGGAAGTCAAACCAGTGTTGGTCATTCCTCAAATATCCCTGACCAATCATGTTGACCTTACTTGTGTTAGTATACAATGTTGGATCTCATAGCTCTACCAAATGATATTAGCCTATTGATCTCATTTTCGTGTTAGTTGATGAGGGATGCATTAATGCACTCCTTCTGATAGATGTATTATGTTGGCGTTTCTTCCCTTTGACCCAGGTTTAGACCCCTCGTCTATCAACATAGCACAAGATATATGCCTGACAGAGCAGGGCTCAGTCGACAACACTTGTGACGCATATGCAGTCTCACCAGAGATATCTTATTGGGAACTACCAGAAACTAGTTTCTACAGTTAAGTGGGAATTCCTCTTCTTGCGTAATTCCATCAAATCGCTCGACCAAAGCCAAGGGCTATAGTTTTTATTCTTAGTTTGTTCATTCAAGATACTAATCTACTCATCTATCGACAGAGATCACATCAAGTAATATAAAATCCTTATTACAGATTCAATATATTGACAGTGCAACACACATATATATGGACTTATTCATAAACACGTAATCTTCCTCTGTTGAATTTTGCCTATCTTTTCCTAGGGCCAAAAGGCCCCCAACACTCACCCGTGGCTCATCTCGAACCACATTAGTTTGAAACCTATGTTATTGCGACCTTGCCTTGAAAATGATTCATGGTCTTAGAAACAAAACCATCTGTTGACGTTTCTTCCCTTCGACCCAGGTTCAGAACCCTCGTTTGTCAACAAATAACAATATATAGAGTAGGGCTTAGTCGACAACACTTGCAACATAGATGCAGTCTCACCCAAGATATCTGATTGGGAATTGCAGAGCTAGGTTTCAACAGTTAGGTGAAGATTTCTCTTCTTGTGACACTCTATCAAATCGCTCGACCAAAGATCGGGGTTATACTTCTTATTCTTAGTTTGTTCATTCAAGATACCAATCTACTCATCCGTCGACAAATATCACAACAAGTAATATAAAATCCTTATTACATATTCAATTTATTGATAGTGAGACAAATATATATATATATATATATATATATATATATATATGGACTTATTCATAAACAAATGCTACGAGATCTAGTTAGATCTACTTATTCACAACATACATGCATTTGATATAACCAGACTAAAAAACTACACACAGAGACAAAATTTAATGTGGAAACCCATCCAGGAAACACCACAAAGGCGCTCTTCATCTGGCATGAGAAATATGTACACCTTTTGTCTGTGCACTCAACTTGCAAACTCTGCTCTAGATCTTCTTGACAATTTATACAGACTTCTCTCCTCTCATGCTCTCTAGTCTTGGGTCTATGTAGTCTTCCTCTCCTTCACTCTACGGTCAATTTGCACACATCCTGGATCGATTCTCTACCTAAACATCCCTCTTCTCTACAAATCTAAGAATAAACCACTCTCATTCTTCAGCAACCTAGATCAGACATGACCATCTCAATCGAACTAAAGAGGGACCCACACACATCTTGGGTTCTCCCTTTTATAAGATCTTACACATCTTCATCAACCAAATCTGTTATGTTAGCCAACATGATGTCATTTCTACTTTTGTACATTCAGTTACAATTAACAATAGGCACTATCGACCCAAAAATACAATTATGCGTTATTACCAAAGCATGATTTATTCTAACTAACTTCTTACCCATGATCAGTCAAACTATCCTTTTCAACTTATTTACTCTTCTTCTATCATGGTTCCTTCCGTTACGACTGCTCTCATCGTAACCTCTCTTTCATTGTGGACTCTTCCATCATGACTACTTCTGCTGCAGCTCTTCCTCCATCAAATCTTCTTCTGTCATGTGACCAAAATATACATATTATCAGGAAATATTCTAGTCGAATTTTGCCTATCTTTTCTTAGGGCCAGCAGCCCCCCAACACTTACATGTGGCTCGTCCTGAGCCACATTAGTGTGAAACCTATGTTATTGCAACCTTGCCTTGAAAATCCTGAAATATTTTCACTACCTATTCAGTCTCTTGTCGCACTTCTGCTTTTGTTTTCTTCAAATTTTCTACAACTTCGGAACTGACATGTTCCGAAATTGTAAGTCTGGAGGATCCCAATACTTGTATCATTTTTTCATGTACAGGTTGAATGATACCTATAAATTTATCTGCCTCTACTTGTAATTTTGTGACCCTGTTAGTTTTCTTTTGTTGTTGTGTATACAGTGTTGCAACCTACTGATATAGCCTCTTCATCTTGGAAGCCTTAGCCATTTTCTCTACTAATGGAAGCTTCTTTATTTCATTCTTCATCCGGTTCACTTCTGTCTTGAAAATGCACAATTGCTTTGTGACTTTCTCTAAATCCTCATTGTCGATCAAATATTCCCACCTTTGAGAAACTTGTTCAGCCGCTTTGGAACAAAGTGCCTCCGCCTCTTATATTCTCTTCATAGCCTCAATTGCTTCTTTTATTCTCTCTTCCAGTACTTCTGGAGGTGTATTGGGTTTCACTTTTACTTCTAACTCCATGACCTTCTTGTGGAGGTTCTCTACAATTTTTCCAAGTCGAAACACTTTGGCCTCTACAAACATCTCATGCGTTATTCCTTCCTTGGTAAAGTTGGCACAAGCAAGTGTTACGACTGTGCCGAGCCAGTGCATGCCCTCCTGCCATGTCTTATCCTTTTTCTCTGTTTCTTTGACTGTTTTCTTCATCTTATTAATAGTCTTATTTGATGCTCTATCCTGATTGATCAACGTGCCCTCTCTGACCTTCATTTCTGCCACTACAACATTCTAAAGGGGATGCACTTCATACATCGGTAGTGCAAAGAAGTCTATGGTGACATGGCCCATAGATTTGACAATGGTGTTTAGCTCTATTGTCCCCAATTCAACTGCTTCACCCAACACTTGATTCTTTATTAGTGGTCTTGGTGTCAACGCATCGCTAGAGTGCTCCATCCTTCTTTGTCGATGGATCATCCTGTCGTGGTTATTCTTCTGTTGATAGCTAGTCATCTACAACAGGAACAATCTATTCTTATAGCCAACCTTGAATAATGGCATCAACTTCTGCAGTAGATAGTTGATACTATGTCACAATCCATTGGCATTGTGGTTCTTGTCAAGGCTACAAAAGGATATGATGGGCCTTGATTGAAAATTTGACAATATTTCTAAACCGCTTAATGGTCTCCTCGATGATTTTGGCTGGATTCCTCACAAAATGTCATAGGGCCTCTCCTTGTAAAAAGAACTCAATATTATTATCCTTTTTCCTTTGCGGAAATTCCTTGTCGAACCAGAGATTCTGGTATCGAGCTCCTCTACATAGAACGAGCACATCTACCCCCTAGTAGTTTGGTGGTTCTTCCCATGCGATAAATGAAATCAAAATAAATAACCATGAATAATGAAATGCATTACCTTTCCTATGTGACTCCTCTGCATTTGCTAACAATTCATTTAGCAGATAGTGCAACCCAAATGAGTTACACCCCTGCTGCACAGAGGTATGCCACAACAATCATCCCTACAATACATTTGTTTGGTCGCATCTTCCACAACAACTTGGTAGCTAGAACCTTAGCTGCGAACCGAACAACGTTGTCATTGATGGAGGCGATAAAAAATACTTTGGTGTCTTTGGTTAGTTCATACTTGTATTTTAACTTGTTCTTCATCAGAGTGTCCTTCTATTTTCCAGTGAAAAATGGCATTGGGTCTACACCTGCAAGAGGAAGCCCCGTAATCGCTGCTATCATTTAGACATCCACATAAATATTTCAGCCGAGCCATAGACAACCACCATGGAATGATACCAATAGTTGTTTAAAACATGCATTCACCTCTGCAGTGCGACCAAGATGCAACATGTACATCAATGACAATAAACCAACTTTGTCGAGTCCTCTTTCCCATTCCATTGGAACTAGGCGCATCAAGCCATCCTCTGTGTCTGAGACAGAAACCATGTATTTATCTATTTCCAACTCTGGAAATTTTTGTAGGTCATGATCGACAAAGGTCACTTCTTCAGATTTGGGGTTATGTTTTATGTTACCCAAACTCCTTTCAGTAACGTCGGTGCTATTGGTGTGTACTTTTCATTTTTTCCTATAATGATCTTAGGCACATCAGCTGGTTTGGGTGGAACATACTATGGCAGCATAGACACAGACCCTGTCTCTTCATCTTTTGGTGGTGGTGTTGCTACTTTTTTGTGAGTACCATATCATTTTCTCTTTGACATGCCAGGTGGGTCTGGTCATAACCTCACTAGAGGAATTACTGGTGACTATGGTGCTTCTTCTGTAACCATGGCCTCCAGGGGAACAAATCCTGCAGTGTCTTCTGTATTGATCATGGGTGACAGTGTCTTGACAACGGATTCTACAACAATGCTTGTGTTGGAGATAAAAATGACCATACTCTGCAGAAAAACCACCTTGGCTCTTATAGTTGTAGACAAGCAGTCACAAGTCTCTCTATCAAATGCAACATAATAAAATGAAACTCCAACGCAAAGATGATAAATTTCTACCTGTTCAATCAGTCATTCATTCATATGAGCGGGCAATAAATGGAAAGGCGGCAGTGATTTCTGTCACATGGGGCAATCGTTCGAATCATTACAAGGAAACTGCCACCCAAGCCGTCACTTCAGTGTTAGTTATTGTGCAATGAGTAGCATAGATCCAAATCTTAGGCTCTATCAAGCGCTGAGAGGGATCAAATATTTGGAGGTGCAAACCTCTTCTTAAGTATTGCTCTCAACTATCATCTTTGGTGTGACTCAGACCAAAAGACACATCTTTTTATTTAAGGTTGACATATAATATTTTTATTATTAATATTTAATACTATTTATGGCCGACATATAATAATTTATATTATTTTTTATTTTTTTAGGAAATAACATTACAACATCTCCCCCATACATGGTTTTAAAACCATGTGCAAAGCCCTCCTAAAACCATGGGTTGTTTAGGAGGCCTTGCACATGGTCTTAAAACCATTTGCAATGACCTCCTAAACCATGTACAATAAAACCATTGGTTGTTTAGGGAGCCTTGCACATGGTTTTAAAACCATTTGCAAGGCCCTCCTAAACCATGTACAGTAAAACCATGGGTTGTTTAGGAGGCCTTGCACATGGTTTTAAAACCATGTACACGATTAACATTTTTTTTTGTAGATAGTTCAATTTTTCATTTTGTATTATTTTGTTAAGTAACAACATTACAACATCTCCCCATATTTTGTTGTTTTTCTGATCGACATTTGTTTTGGCCGATAATTAATTTTTTTTATTTTTTATTGTTTTGTTAGGTAGGAACATTACAACATCTCCTCTATACCAGGTTGTTTTTGTGGCCGACATTTATTTTGGAGGATTATTATTTTTATTGTGGATGACATTTACAAGAGGAACATTGCATGAGGAACGTTACATAACGTTACAAGATCTCCCCCATATTAGGCTGTAGAGCGCCTCTCGGTGCAATGACATAAGTGACCAAAAATTACACCTTCGAAATCTCCCGCATCTACAAATTAATTACGGCCAACTGTCCTTTTGCGACCCACTTTCCATCGTGCGAGAGCTCTTCTCTTCCTACGATAGGTATGCGACCTTCGACACATTTCTTTCCTTGGGACAGACAAAGGGTCTTCGCCACTTTTTTCCAACTTCGACAGGGAGATATTCGATCAACACTTTTTCTTTTTCTACGACAAATAGACAGTATGCGACCAAACACTCATACTTTTAACACTTATGAATCTGTGTCTTTTTGTCTTTTTCTTTTGTCTTTTGTCTTTTTCTCTTGTTCATCATTTATTTATTTATTTTTATTTATTTTATTTTTTCAGTTGACCAAGTCACGACTATCCTGGTAAGGCTTTAGCCGACTTCCATTGACCAGTCCTTTGAAAGATGTTCCATCTAATTTTTGCAATTGCACTGCGCCTCCTTTGGTGATCTGAATGACAATATACAACCCCAACAAATGTGTTTTCAACTTTCTAGGAAGCTTTAAAATTTGATATCATACAGAAGGACAAGTCCTCCAACCTGAAATTGCTTATTCTTGATGTGTCGATCATGCCACACTTTATGTCATTCCTTCTCATCATTTTGATGATAACCTGCGACAAAACATTCTTCCTCCAACTGCACAAGTTGTGTCAATCTTTCTTTGACAGCACCAACATATGTCATCTCCATAATCATAACAATCCTTAGAATGGGTACATGTATTACATCGACATAACAACCTCCTGTCTATACACCAGTCGAAATGGAGTCCATCCTGTCAACTTCTTACAAGTTGTGTGATATGCCAATAGTACCGCAGAAATTTCCTGGCTCCACACATCTCTTTGAACATTGCAAATCTTTGTTAATGTGTTCTCAAGGATCTTGTTGAATTCCTCAACAACACCATTCGCTTGAGGGTGATATGGTGTCTTCTTCTTGTGCTAGATATGGAATTATTTAGTCAATTCGTCGATCAAATGATTGACAAAGTGTGTGCCACTGTCACTTATCAAAATCTTTGAGCATTCAAATCTAGTCACACCATTTTCAAACAAAAATTTGGCAGCAGTCAAGTAATCCACCACAGTAATAATATATCTTGCACTTGTTCTCTTCCCAGGTTGATTAATAGGACCCACAAAATCAACAGTCCATTTGTCAAATTCCTGTAAATTTATTTGAGGTGTTAATGGAATTTTATCTTGCTGCGATGGCTTTCCAGTTCTCTGACAGACATCACAGCTGTGACAATATTCTTGATCATCCTCATACATAGTGCTCCACCACAACCCTACTTGCAATATATTTCACAATGTATCTCTTCCAGCATAATGGACTCATATGACACCAACATGCGCTTCATTTAGTATTCTTGGTCGCTCATGTTCCAACACATAATGACAAAGAATTTCATTAGCTCCCATTTTGTATAACTGTCCAGTTATCAACTGGAAATCTGCAGCTCGCACAACTAGTTGTTTCTTTTGTGCTGTAGTGAATTCAGTTGGTGCATAGCTCGTACTCAAGAATTGTGTCATGTCTCTATATTGATCATTAAACATCGTGATCACAAATAATTTCACATCAGGCAGACTATCGTTGAGATTTCCAAGTTCTTTTCCACTTTCAATCCTCGACAAATGGACCATGATCTTCTCGACAGTATCATCATCCCATTAATCTCCAATATTGGTAAACTTTGGATTCTTTGGGGAGGCAATATTTACTTTCTTGACTTTTAATGGATTCAGAAATTGGTCACTAGAAATACTAAATACTTCCACCGTGTGAGTTCCTTCAAAATATGGGATGTTTATGTTGAGCGGGTCATCAACATTAGGTTCTCCCATCACATTATAGTACTTAATCTGGTGCTGAATTGTCATGCTACTCTGATTAAAGTTTGTCATTTCCATAGGGATATCTTCAAATATCTTCGTCTTGATCACTTGCAATGCAACATCAATCGAAGGATGATCATCAACAAACTCAAATGTGTGTGTAAAGCTATCAACTAGTTCATCCCATTCAATAGACCCTTGTCGCAGCTCAACCAATGTGTACAAGTACCTTAGTATCATGTCTAATGTATGTATGAACTAATGGACTTAGTCCTGTCGCGAACATGCTTCCCATGTCGCACAACAATATTCAATGTTCTCAACAGGATTGGTTAATCATGTATACTTTAAAATAATATAGTTGATCTCTTCTCTAAATCGTATCTCCATCAGTATCCAACATTATGGCCATTCAAAGATAGATTCTTTATGTGCAACCCACCATCTGGCAGGTGAAGATTTCAACACAAATTCCAAGGAAAAAAAGTACTGAGGTTCTGTAACTTTTTCTTCAAATTCTATTAGAAAATATGTAAGATTACGTAAGCCTTCATATGTGGGTAGATCACTTACCTTGATACCTACATTTTGCATATATCATGTAATTCTTGCGCATATTCTCATGGACACTTCATCCATTCGATTTTGCTAGTTTTCCAAGGCTTCTCCAGAATCCGATGTACAAGAACTAATACTTCACCAACTAACATTTTTGTTAGCCGTTGGATTCACATAATCGTCCCCTGCATATGCGATGTTATAAATATGATCCAAATAATCGCCTTGTCCTTCACTATTCAGTGGATCAATGTACATATGACCTTCCAGTGGATTAATTGGTGCAACCACCCTTAGCTCTGAATCTTCAAATGTTAAGTTTATTTTCTTGAAGTTGATAATGCTATGATTATCAATCGCCTAGTCAATTCCCAAAAGTGTCGGATATGGATTTGTGTCATCGACAATGTCAATCACTTGAAATTCAGCATAAGTTCTAAGGCCTTCTATCTCAATAAGCACTTGAGTCAGTCGACCGATAGGTAGAACTTTTGACCAATTTGTTAATCTAAGCTGGACAGGAGACCATACACGTCTCGGCTTCCGCATACTCTCCCATGTTTTTCTAGTCAAAATGTTGACATCAAAGACCAAGTACATAATAATATATTCCATGGCATAATCTCTTATCTAGGAAGTCATTCTTAATTCACGACCGATCTTTAATATTTTCCCAACATGATTAATCCTTCTTTCTGGTCGCACCTCTTCTTGAGGTTCTTTATTAGAGCTGTCAATTTTGCGACAACAACTTTATCTTATATTAGCGATAAGAAACTTTAAAGAATTATTTTAGTTTACTAACCTTTTCTGTTAGTTTATTTTGGAATAGTTGGTCAAACCTCTCAGGGATTCCCAATATTGTTCCTTTAGGTGGTGTAATAATAGAAGTCTATGCTTGATTCCTATCAATGAATTCCCGTCGTTCATCCAAGAATACTTCCTTTTATTTTTGGACGTCGAATGGTACTTTATTGTGTGTTGTTGGTCACACCTAAAGTTGTCCATAATGTGCTTCTTGATTTACCCCAGTCGCAACACCTCCTCTTGTCACAACAACAATATGTGGTTCCCTTGGTTCAACATAGATCTTATAGATATTCTGATTGGGGTTCAAATTTGGATTCTGCAGAGGGTTTGGATTTCCCACATTATTAGCATGCCACTTCGCAATCAGTTGAGGACATTCCTCAATAGTATGGTCAAAATCCTTACAATACGAACATGTTTTAGTAGGACTCATTCAATCCTTGGAAAAATGTTTTGGCTTCCCACAATTATAACATACAATTTGGCCTCTTTCGTGACCAAACCCTCCTCCTTGTCCTTGGCCTCTAAAATTTCCAGCCCCCCTAGGTTGAGGGCATTACTGTTGCGGGTACTTATTCTATGGATATTGGGCATGAGGGTATTGACCCTGTGGATATTGGGCTTGAGATCGCTCAGCCTGCATCTGCTCTTCCTTCTTCATTAAATAACTATCAATTGTTTTCTCCTGCAGTAGCTGATATGCTCTGTAGTATTTCTCATCATGACCTACTGATCAACAGAACTTACAATATAAACTAGTCGGCGCACTTATAATATTCTATATGTATAAACATTCTTTTGACTGATTGGAGTCTAGTCTGGCATATCCTACACCAAGGCATTCCTTGTGTATTTATCGTATTCGACACTCTTAATGCGACATAGTTTGTAAATGTTGGGTAAGTTATCTTTGTGGTGTCCTTCGGTTCTACATCTAGTACACCAGAGTTCTTCTTGGAATTTTTTCCCCTTCTTAATATCTTCAAGTTGGAGTGTAAGGTTGGCTAGTTGCAATTCGATCTACATCATTATTGCACTAGTTTCTCCGACCAATGAGAATTCAAACTTCATAGCCAATTTCAGATCCTTGGTCTGGGATACAATCTTTTGCTGCATCAAAGGAATCCATATGTGTGGTAACAATGCTGAAATAAACCATTATTTGTGTTGCATGTCCAACATATGGAATACTTCTTTGACCATCAACATCTTGAATCTCTAGTTGAAGTACCAAATAGACTCCGTAGGAAATTGCTTAATTTATTTTATCTCCATAATACACTACGATTCAAATTTGGGATTTTTAAACTCATCTATTAATCCTACCCAGATTTGATCTAATATTTTATGTGGGATTCCTGTCGAAACCACAAAATAATTTCATGTACCAATCCAACACACGACCCCCAAGGGTTGTGATCATCTGAGCCTTCTTGATGGCTTCATCTTGGGCTTGTCGCACAATCCACAAGGCTTCACATAGAAACCAATGTTGTTCAAGGTATTCTAACCCATTTCCATTAAATATTGGGAATTTTATATCATTCCCAACCATTATATTGGTTCTTGGTATTGCTAGATAAAAATTTTGACTAGTGGGAGTCCCTTTTCTGTTATTCTGACTATTGTTGTTACTTGGATTGGAAAACCCACTAGGATATGAGTTTCTAAATCTTACCTTATACGAAGATGTACGTGGGGTCGTCAGTGTGTTGTACTTGTATTCTGGATCTAGGGATTCTTTTTCTTCCTCTTTTTCATATATAGGTTGGTATTCCTCTTCCTCTTTGCAAGAATCTCTGTTAAAGTGTGACACCAATTTGTAGTCCTCTCTTCTGGTCGTACTACAACTTCCTCTTCTGGTCGCAGTCCTTCTTCTCTTTCCTGACCTAAATCTTGTTCCACTTTTTAGACGTATGTCTCCTAGTTCAGTCCCGCTATCACCAAGGAACATCTCAACGTATTGTGCTCCATTTTTCTCACACTTCTCTTGTGACATATCCCAGGTCTCCACGCACAAATATTTACTCGTCGGAAACCATTCTCAAGATCTCTTTCTCACATACGAGCATTTTGATACAAATATTGAAAGATGTCAAGTACCTTCCCCTAGTTCCTTGGAAATATTCTCTTTTTGTCTCACTGTATGATTTTATCATGTCAACTACAATTTCTGTGATATATCTACCCTAAATACCATCAACCTAGAAATCAACAGCCCTAGATATAGGGTTGTTAGTTTTTTTCATCTGCTAAATCAAATGAGGAATCCACTCTGTCGATTCTCCTCCTTGAAAATTTTTCCACTGGGTTGCTAGTTTCAACAACCACTCATGCAACAAAACAAGAAATTCACAAAAGAAAATTTCATGAATATCTGTATAGAGTTATCACTCCACCCACTCAGTGGGATTCAACTACGATCATTCACTTTCTTCCCGCGTAAACTCTAATGCTTTAAAATCTACCCACTCTTGAATTTCTGGCTTTGTCGGGTTCCAAAACACATCCCACCAAAATGATTCATGGTCTTGACAACACAACCATTTGTTGGTGTTTCTTCCCTTCGACCCAGGTTCAAAACCCACATCCGTTAACAAAGCCCAAGATATCGGCTCGACATAGTAGGGCTTAGTCATCAACACTTGCGACATAGATGCAGTCTCACCCGAGATATCTTATTGGGAACTTCCAGAACTAGGTTTCTGTAGTTAGGTGGGGATTTCTCTCCTTGTGGCACTCTATCAAATCGCTTGAACAAAGTCGAGGGTTATACTTCATATTCTTAGTTTGTTCATTCAAGATACTAATCTACTCATCCATCGACAGAGATCACAATAAGTAATATAAAAGCCTTATTACAGAGTCAATCTATTGACAGTTGGAGACATATATATATATGAACTTATTCATAAACAAATGCTATGCGATCTATTCATATCTACTTATTCACAACATAAATCCATTCGATATAACCAGACTCATCAAATACACACAGAGACAAAATTTAACGTGGAAACCCATTCGGGAAAAACTACAAAGGTGCTCTTCATCTAGCATGATAAATATGTAGCACCTTTTGTCTACACACTCAGCTTGCAGACTCTGCTCTAGATCTTCTTGACAATTTATACATACTTCTCTGCTCTCATGCTCACTACTCTTGGGTCTATTTATTCTTCCTCTCCTTCACTCTACTGTCCATCCACACACAACCTAGATCGATTCTCTACCTAAACAACCCTCTTCTCTACAACTCTAAGAATAAACCACTCTAATTCTTCAGCAACCTAGATGAGACAAGACCAGCAAGACTAGCTCATCCGAACCGAAGAGGGACCTGCATATCGCTTGGGTTCTCCCTTTTATAAGCTCTTACACATCTTAATCAACTGACTCTATTTGGTTATCTAACAAGATGTCATTTCTACTTTCATACATTCAGTTACAACTGACAATATGCACTATCGACCCAAAATACAATTATGACTTATTATCAAAGCATGATTTATTCCAACTAACTTCTTACCCACGATCATTCGAACTGTCCTTTTCAACTGCTTTACTATTCTTCTGTCGTAGTTCCTTCCATCGTGACTTCTCTCGTCGCAGTATCTCTTTCGTCAATGACTCTTCCATCACTACTACTTCTTGTCATAGCTCTTCCTCCGTTGTAGCTTCCTCTATCGCAACTTCCTCTATCTTGCTATTGGAATCTTCATATTCCCGAGTAGAATTCTGGCTGAATATTGGCTATCTTTTCCCTAAGACAACATATTCCTATCGATGTCAAATCATCATCTAGGAAATGGATCTAGAAACTCCAGCAAATACCTTGTATCTTGTAGTCATTAGCGGCAAGCTTCCTCGCAAATGACCGTGGGTATACATCAATGACCCCTAATTATTTGATTCTACAATTTTTCGACATCAAAGCATCTATTCACACTTGTTAGTTTGTACTCAAGTACGTTGGAGTCCATTATCATTATCGGTTGGTTTTCTCACATCTATTAACGGTATACATCAATGACTTGTAATCAAATGGTGTTTAATTATGCTCGACACTAGTTCATAAATTCGCATGATATAAACTCGTACTATCAGTGGTTTGTATTGAATACCTTGGGAAATACAGTTGTATCACTCATTGATGCACTTCCAGAGCTGTGCAAGATTAAATTTCCATGTCAATGTACCATGAAGACTTGGATATTTTGCACTCATCAAAGTGCATGTATACATTTTTGTAATATTTTCTTTTGACATGGATCCACTGTGTATTGTTCGTGGACATGCCTGTTTACTGTTGAGCATGGGTATTACCTACCTCAAGAATATATTGTATATTTGGGTTATTTCTTTGTTAGACTTACAGGTCACCTTTTCAACTCCTGCACTCAAGATCCTACTCCTTTACCATCTTTCCCTCGTCACTAAAGAGTATCAGTATGAAGAGTATCAGAATGAAATCAATGTAATTTGGTTCTTAGCATAGCTTCAAACCCCACACATTAGGGGGCATATGTTAACAATAAAATTAACACCCTTGAGAGTGATGGTCTGAAAACATATTTTTATTTTTCCTACAACATGAAGATAGGATTTTGGAACAATTGAGAGCTTTAATATCTCATCTAACCACTGCTTCCAAAAAGGAGGAGATGTTTGAAGAAAAAGGTTTCTCTAGAGAGGCCAATTCCATAACCACTTGAGGGCCAAAACCCAGTTTCCATAACTCATACAGTGGCAAGAATACATAACAAGTGTATTAATTGTCCTGAAAATCCTAAAAAATCAAGTTACATGTTTGAAAAAACTATGAAAGTGGGTTTTTTTTATGAAAATAATAAAAAATTTCTGAAAATTTTTAGTCCCACATTCATGTTTAGTAACCGGGTGCACAAATCCCAATGCATATAAGATAGGCATATGAGGTGAAGTAAAAGAGAGAAAAATGAAAGCAAAGGCATGCTGAAGGATTTGAAGGCAAGAAGAATTATTTTCCACATCAAGTTCTTGGTGATCAATGTCATGGATGGAGAATGATGGTTTAAAGCAAAGGAGAAGGGATTCACCTCCATAATTGGATTGTAAGCACTTTCTTCTTATTTTCAATATGATTCAATTCTAGTCCCCCACCCTAATTTTGAGTTTGAATCTGTGTTAAATCTAGTTTTGAATTCAAGCTTTCGTAGATAGATTTCAAGTTTTTCAAATTTCAAGTTCATAGAGGTAGAGCTAGAGGTAAGGAACTAGAAAATAAGTTGCAAATGGAGGCCTAAAGGCCATGGATGCTCAATCAAGGGGATCTTCTAAAAGCAGTGGCCTTCAATAGGTTCTTTCATTTCTTCCTCCCCTCTCTACTCTTTGAAAATGCTTATGAAACTCAAGAAACTTTCAAATTGTTGCATGTATTTATGCCAATTAGGTCTTGCATGTAAGGTTATAGAATGTTGTAGACAAGTCCTTGCTGCAATCTCTACCAACATCATGGTAATGTTGTTGTCCCAATAAAGTGGAGGCGCAATTGGGAAAGCAAGCATGCTAAAATTGTTTGTTAGCAAGCAATGTGAAAAATTAAACCAAATAAAGTTTGATGCTTGGTAGCATGATAATTTTGTTGACGAGCAGGGATATTCAAGTGTTAATATAATGGTAATTATTGTTAACAGGTAGGAAAACGTGTTGAGTGTATAAGATTACACTCTTACATAATCTATTTCATAAACATGCATGACAGAAGATGAGAACTAAGAAGAAGTGATGGCTCCTTGTCTAGGATGTACGAAATGTGTTCTCTGTGCTCAAAATGTGCAATATGAATTGCAGGGGTTGTGGAAGCCCTTATTGAAAGTAATTATTTGTCTTACGCATTATTGATGAGTGATAATTATTTCTAATCACGAGGAGTAAAAGATATAAATTGTGGACATCAGTTTTGTTAGTGCTAGAAATTGTTCTCAAACTACGAAAGAACAAACCAACACAATCTCAATAAATACAATTAAGTAAAATAGGTATTTTAGGGTTTTTGTTGTACAGTTTGTAAACAAGAGGGTAGAAACTCCACAAAGAAAAAGCAAACACTGAATCATGGACATTTGAAGGACTAAGATGCATAACATATAAACATAAACCAAACACAATAATCACAACATTGAATTCCACCCACAGTTAACAAGCATTTCATGCATAATAACCTTAAACAAGAAATGAGTATATCAACTGAGTGATTAAAACAAATCAGAAATGAAACCAGACAATAGGCTAAATAGGGATTATAGTTGCATATATTTCATAAATAGTCATTCAAAAATACATAAGAGTTTTTACACTTAGCTTCATATACCACAGCTTGATAGCCTCCCCTCGCAACAAAAATCGAACCCTTGGTCCTTTCCCAGACTTACATTTATCTTGTTCTTTCAAAAAAAGTTACATAACTGAACAAAACTACCTTTAGGTCATCTATCGAATTGTTTAATAAGACTTATCATTATACAAAAATGAAATAACTTTTCACAAACTAAATAATAACTACTATTCTTAAAGTACTTTTACAAGTCCTTTGCTGCCTCTGCTAAAAGAGCAATTCCTTATAGAGCTTGAGTCTTCCTTCTTGCTTTCTGGTAATCTGCTTCCAAATCTTCAACTCTTTTTGTCAAGACCTCAGTCTGCTGTGTCAGCTCTTGAATAGTTTGTTTTAGTTCTGTAAACAGGCTCTTTGTCTGTCTCTTTCTTTTTAAAGCCTCTTTAGAAACTGAAATTCATTCCTGATAGTGACTATTTACTTCTTCCAAATATTCTCTCACTCTTTTATTTGCAATCACTAATCCCTAATTGGTCTCATGCAGGTACTCAATTTGATGTTTGTATTGTGTGATACTCCTCTGTAAATTTTCATTTTCAGAATTAATGCACTTTCCTTCTGATACTGGATGCATTTCTTCTGGCATCCAAGGTATTTTCAGCTTCTTAAAAATTTCTTCATCTTCTTCCATATGCTCTGTCAAGGTCATAGGGATTTCTGAATACTCTTTGGCTTTAATACTGCATTGAGCTGATTGCTTAGCAAGCTCTCCTTTCTCTACACCAGAGCTCTTTAAATCATTTTGATGCTGGTCTAAAATCATCTTCTTTCGAACCTCCTTGAATATTTCTGAGATCTTGGTTTCAATGAAAACTGGTTTATTTTCTGAAACTATTTTCTTTTTACCCTTCATAACATTTTTATTTTGATCTTCATTGTCTTCTAATTCTTCCTGAGATGAAGAGTCTTCAATTACTGTAATTTTTTTTTCAGCTAGTTTAGGGTTTAACAACTTCTTCATATTTAATCTGAGTTTCTTCTTTGGCCTAATCTTGGGCCTCCAAGCTGTTCCAATTTCTCCTAACATTTTTAAAACTTTCCCTTGATATGTCATAGAATCTAGTTCGACAACTTTCATTTTCATCCCTCGTGACATTGTCTCTTCTTCAAAATGTGTATGTATATCCTATTTGGTGTGAACCCTAGCTTCATCAGATAATGTCCTTTCCTCTTCTTCAGAGAGTACTGTAATAGGAACTTGTTCATGCTCTTTCACATCTTCCTTTACACCTTGGTTCAATCCTTCAGGAAAAGCATCTTCTACAGGCTCCATTTCCTTCACTTCTGACTTTGAAACTTTGTTTTCCTCAATATTGATTTGCTGTTCAATTTCAATGTTTTCATCTTCTTGGTTCATAGATTTTCCTGGTTCACTATGCTCTTCATTCCTGACCGTGACTCTCTTTTTAATCTTCTTGACCAAATTCTGACCTTTATTCAATTCTCTCTTCTGAGATTGCTCTTCCTTCTCTGTTTGAAAGCCAGACCAAAATATGAAATAATCCCATGTTTTCTCCCTTTTTGAAGTACAGTGCTTATGACTAGTTTTATAATCCCGTGATGAAACACATATTGTTTGGTGTGATCCTGATGCTCCTTCACCCTGCTATAAATCTTTTGTAAACTTTTCAAGAAGAAGAATGGGAGATTCATTTTGGCTTCATGGTTGAGATGTTGCAAAAACCTAAAATGATACTTAAAAACAAAAGCAAATATCCCTTCACAAGTGATATAACTTTGCAGGATTTTAATTGGCTCTATCCATTCTGGTTTAAATTTCTGAATAGGTACTCCCTTTCCCCAATCTGCTACTGCATCTGGAAGTAAGTATTTATGTGCATCAAAGGTGAAAGGTACTTTTTAAAACCAGTATTCACCCTCTTCTAAGATCCCTATAGCTTCTGCTAACAATTCTCTGGTCAACTTAAACTTCAAAGTATCAAAAGTCACCATATTTTTATCCAAACACTAAGCAAATTTATAAGAGACTTCTGAGTGATATCCCTCAATTCTTTAAAAAAACTTAACCACCATGCCTCTAAAAATAGTTTTGTACAGTCTGGAAAAGTCTAAACCCAGCTCATGTCTGAAGGTTTAGCTCTATTGGTTTTACCACTTCTTTTCATTTTGAATGACTGTCAAATTGATTCTTTCAGTAAAACAAACTCTAAATATACTCAAATCTTGACAATTTGACAGACAATGCTATATTGGGAAACCAAAACCCCAAACTGGACTCTATCGCTTAAACTAATAAATACCTTAATTCCATTGATAGAGAATTTGACATTAAGTATGAATTAGGTTTACATACTAATAATCTTCATTCAATTCCATCATTAATCCTTTGCTTAGTAAAAACCCAAATACATGGACTTTGATATCAATTCGTAGCCTACTTGTCAAAGTGATGAATCCAGGTGCTAGAATCGTTCTTTCTTGACTATTACGTGTCCAATTTCATTCCTTAATCTTCTTTGACCACTACTATAAATCCAAACGATCGCCCCTCAAAGCCCTAAATTTTCGAGCTGCTTCAGTATTTGATTACACACTGCTAATACTTCGCCACGAGCTCATTTGATCTTCATGCACTTCAGGGGATAGGAAATTCAAGGCGAATTTTTCTCATCGTGTTTAATCATCATTATTTCATCGCTTTACAACATACCACCGCAACTCGCCCTCATGATGATTTGCTTGAAATGATCATTCTGGAGGAAACACGTATGAAATCCATTAACTAATTATGAATGACCTCTCATGTGTGAGAATTTCTAACAATTTGAACCAAAAATCATGATTTTCGAACTGCGCGATTTTCTTGTAGCGCATGTGTGGGACTTTTATAGGCTTGCGCTACAAGAAAGCCTGTTTTATTGATTTTCAATAATACAACTTATGGCAATGGTTTAACCTTGGTTAAATGACCTTGATCAAGACTTTATGCTATTTTTTAGGACCTTTTAATTCATATAAACATTCTATAAGCCCCTTAACTATGAATTCTAATAAATCAAAACAAGATTGAAAAAATAAAACTATGAAATCTCTTAAATATAAACATGAAAATTAAAGGAAAAGATTAAAACTAACCTAAAAACTAAATATTTAAAAAGAAATGAACCAAACCAAGCTTTAAATCACAAACAAATGCAATAAAAATTAGAAGCAAAAAGAGGCTATAACATCTGGCTCCTGCTGTGGGATGAAGACCTCCCTGTGAGGCTTCAAGAACATGTAGATCAATGCCTTCTGTGCTGCTGCCTGCTAGTTTGCAAAATTTCCATTGGGTCATGGAGTCTTTATTATGCTATTCACACCGGTATATACAATGAAAGTCCAGTATCCATCTCAAAAACTGTAAAAATGCTTGAGGAAACGTCCATTAACTGGATTAGACAATTCCTCACCATCCAAAGTCTGTAACACAAAAGTATTATTCTCCAGAACTTGTGATACTATGAAAGGGCCAAACCATAGATCATCAAACTTGCCATGCTTTCCTTTCTGCTCCTTTCTAGCATCACATCTCAAAACCATATCTCCCACTGAAAAAGTGCTCTCTTTGATCTTTCTATCAAACCTTTCTTTGATCTTTGACCTATACAATTGAGCCTTTTCTTCTACTATTTCCCGTTTCTGCTGTAACTCTATCAGTGCATAAATTCTTCTTTGCATATCACTAGATTCTTCCTGACAATCTTGAAAAAATTTCATCACTGGAATACCCAGATGGACAGGAAATACTGCATTAGTACCATCTACTAATTAGAAAGGAGAAGTTTCAATTTCCTTTTTAACTGTTATTCTGTCTGCCCATAATGCATATTTTAACATTGAATCCCATGATCGTTTATTCTGCTTCAATAACTTCCTGATACTCTAAATAATATTCTTATTAGATGACTCAGCTAACCCATTTCCTTGAGGATAATAAGGTGTTGAGTGTTTCAACATAATCCCATTCTTTTCACAAAATGCCACCATAGCCTTAGATTTAAAATCTTTAGCATTATCAGTCAATAACTTCTTGGGACATCCAAATCTACTAAGAATATTTTCTTGAATAAAATCTATGATTACCTTGTCAGTTGCATTTCTTGTGGGAATAGCTTCTACCCATTTAGTAAAGAAATCTGTAGTAGTCAAAATCCACTTATGCTGCCCTGAAGAGGATGGATTTATCTCTCCTACGAAGTCCAAACCCCATTGTTGAAAAGGGGCATTAACTACAATTGATTTTAATGGAAATGACAACAACTTTTCCTTACCGACAAACTTCTAACAAGGGATACATGCTCTTACCTGCTGATATACATCAAAGAATAAAGAGGGACAATAGTATCCGTCTCTTAGAATTTTATATGTTGTTGTCTTCCAATACTTATGTCCCCCACAAGCACCTTCATGTGATTCAGATATTACTTCTTCAATTTTTGATTTATCCAAACATCTAAGCAAAATACCTCCTAGATCTTTCCAAAATAGCTGTTGTTCTATCAAACAATATTTAGTAGTTCTCAACTTCAAAGACCTAGCAGCTTTCTTGTCTATATGTTTTGGACATTGCAAATACAAAAGAAAGTGTACAATATCTGCATATCATGTGGATTCTGCATAGTGGTCCATAATCTTTTCTTTCTCCTGCTCTGCTTGAATTTCTTCTTGTGCTGGCTGTTCTGGCATGAGTTGTAGACATAAAGCTTGGTAATTTGAATCAGCTAGCAATTTAGCTAAACCTTGTCCCTTTACTAGCTTTGTAGGTCTAATGTCCACATCATATTCCATTATTTTTGCAATCCATTTTCCTCTTTTTCCTTCTCTATCAGGTTGAGTCAAAACATCCTTAATGGCAACATTAGGTACATAAGCAATGACCTTGGAATGTAAAACATAGATTCTGAAAAACTTTAATACCTTCACCAAAGAATAAGCTTGCTTCTCTAAAGTACTGTACTTGAGCTCTGAGTCTCTGAGGGTCTTGCTGAAAAATGCAATTGGTTGTTCAAGTCCATCCTTATTCTTTTGTAATAAAACAACAGCTAAAGTATCCTATGAAGCAAAAGAAAAATTCAAAAATTCTTTTGTAAAATCAGGACTTACTAGTACTGGTGCTTCAGTCAGAGCTACCTTAATATTTTCAAATAAACTTTTAGCTTCTGCAGTCCACTTAACTTCCTGATCCTTCTTCAACATAGCTGTAATCTGTTTAATGGTTTCAACAAAATTTGGTATGAACCAATGCATAAAATTTATCTTTCCAATAAAAGATTGTACATCCTTCTTGCTCCTTGGCAGACTAATTTTTAGAATAACTTTTACCCTTTCTGGATCTATCCTTATGCCATCAGCTGAGACTAAATGGCCTAACAACTTACCTTCTTGTACAGCAAAATGTGAGTTTTTAGGATTAAGAGACAAACCATATTTTCTGCATTTCAGGAAAGTTTGTTTCAAATGTTTTAGGTGCTCCTCATCAGATTGTGAGAAAACTGTAATATCATCTAAATAGATTACTATAAAATTATCCCTCTCTCCCACAAAGGCTATGTCCATGGCCCTTTGAAAAGTAGCTCCAACATTCATTAATCCAAAAGGCATTTTGTTGTACATGAAATTACCCCAAGGCGTACTAAAAGCTATCTTTTCTCTGTCATCCGGGTGTATTGCAATTTGATTATACCTTGAAAAACCATCTACCATTGAAATTCTTTGTGCACCAACCACCTTCTGCAATATTTGTTCAATCTTTGGCAAAGGATAATTGTGCTTTAATGAATATTTATTCAGATTTCGAAAATCAACACACAATCTGATTTCACCATTCTTTTTTCTAACAGGTACTAAATTGGCAACCCATGAAGAATACCGGAGGGGAACAATAATCTTATCATTTAATAATTTTTTCACCTCCTTTTCTATAATAGGAAACAAAGCTGGATTTATCCTCCTTAATTTCTGTATGAAAGGTTTAACATTTGGTTTCAAAGGCACTTTATGCTGTATAATACCAGTATCATATGTTTTCAAATCCTTGTATGACCAAGCAGAAACGTCAACATACTCTTTCAATAACTTGATGTACCGGTTTCTTTGTTATGTTGTGAGTGCATTTGATATCTTCACCATTCTGGGATGTTCCTTAGTACCAGTATTGCAATCCATCACATTTTATTCTGAAGATTGCATAACTGGTTTTAAAGGAGTATCATCCTTTGAAAAAATCCTCTCCAAAGGTACCAAACCCTTAGGAATGAAATTACCTTTCAGCTCAATGATTTTGTGACCTGCAATCTCATTTTTTGTAACATGCTCAAAATCTTCAATTTCATCATCTTGTTCTTGATCAATTAAGGAATTGGAAAACTCACCTGTCAGCTCTATAACCCTTTTTATCTCAATATCATCTTCAAAAATCTCCATTGCTTTACATTATCAGGTACATAAGGTCTATACCTAACCTCAATAGGATACTTCAGCTGTGTTGTTTTAGGAATCCTGAAATGTGTGGCTGCTAGGGCAAGAGAATCAACAGTTTGGTTATGGTCCCTAAGAATATAAGTGCTATTAAAAGCCACAAAGAAGTTATCTATCATGTCCCATACTTCATTTCAGTAAACTTTCAGCAGATCTTGTTTTACTTGATAGTTAGTCCTTACTTGCTGAACAACTAACTCGGAGTCGCCATACACAGAGATTTGCTGAATACCTAAATTTTTTGTAGCTTTCAAACCTAACAAAAAAGCCTCATACTCTGTTATATTATTAGTGGTAGTAAATTCCAACTTGTACATTAATCTTACCGCTTCACCACCAGGAGATATCATAACGACTCCTGTTCCAGGCACCTTCTTTGGATGATAATCCATCAAAATACATTTGCCAAAGTTCATCCTCCTGTTCCCTAGTGCATGTGACTGTTTTTTCCTTTTCAACCTGTAATAACCAGCAGCATCATTATCATCACTAAAATGCAACATACAAGTACCCAAATCCTTTTCAATAGCATACAAGGGATGATTTGTAGGATTCTTGTCATCAGTCACAATATAAGCAAATTGTAACTCTCTATACAACCTTTTGTTTTCACCTCCAAAGACAGGGACGGTTGCATATGTTAAATCCATCTATAGTGTTCCACCTACCTTCTTGGCCCAAGATCTAGAGAGGAGCATTCTAAACTTAGGTGTAATGTCAGCCACTACAACATCCATAATTACACTTTTCATAGGTAGTTGAGCTAAACTAACTACCATATCCTTTATCACTCCTAGGCATTTGACAGCTCAAGAATCAAAAGCATACAAGTCATGATAAGGTTTTGTTATACTCAAACCTAAAGTCTCCATGACTACTTTTGGCATGAGATTATGGGATGCTCCTCAATCCAAAAGGAAATTATGTACCATTTGCTCATGAATAGTTAGAGTAATATAAAAAGGAGGAGATGCACTTGCATCATTTTCAGTCTTTTCTGCCAAAGCCGATCCAATGAAAATTTTAGGATTTTCCTCTTGTAGATTTACTGTGTCAGAGGGTACTTGACTGTTTGTTGAACCAATCATTTTCAAGACTGAATTTTTATAAGAAGGATTCTTTATCAACTCAGTAAAAGGCATAGGAATCTTAATTTGGTACAATTCATTTTCTAGATTAAAATTCTGCATACCTTTGTTCACTTCTTCAACCTCAAACAATTTTCTTTTGTTTATCCTGATTCTATTTTTTTTCTAATACTGGATCAGAATGCTGTTTAGGAGGCAGAATTACCTTTTTCCTAGGATTTTGAATCACCTTTTTTGGCCCTAATCTTAAATTTAGGGTTTTCTTTGGATCCGTCTGATATATATCAGCAGACACAGCAGTTACTTCAAGATTCAAATCATTTTCTGTTTCAAACACATCTGCATCATAATATTCCGAGTTTAAAAAGTCTTCTTCAGTCACAAAACCTTCAGTCAACTGTTCTCCAAAATAATTCATATCCTGATTTGGATCCTCAAAGAACTCTTCCTCTTCTATTTTCCTTCATCAACTACATTATTCTGAAGTGGTGGTGGCACCTTTTGATCCTCAACTTCTCTCCTTTCTCGTTGTATATCATTGTTTCTTCTCTCTATGGGAATGAAACAAGGTACAAATTGTCTTCTGAATTGGTTTGGATTGTTAGGGTTTTTGTCTCCCTCTTGAACAGGTTTATTTGAATTTTTCTCTAATTCCAATTTGTTTAGTTTGGCTGTTAATATTTTCGCTAGCTTTTCCATCTCATCAATCTTACCTTATGTAGAATGGGATGTTGAAACCACTGGTGCCTCTTTCTTACCCTTTCTGTCATATAGTTGTTGAGCTGAGTTTCCCTTCAATCTATTAGAAGCTAGTATATTAGACTCCACTTCTAATGCTGACTCCTACATGTTAAGTAAAGTAACAGGTCTTCTTTCTCTCAAGATTAGGGAAAACTCACGATCAAAAGCATTAGCATAAGTGAGTTTTGCAGAAGTTTTTGAAGGTTTAATCTTTGCAGGAATTTTGCCATACATTTTATTGAACCTCTTCGAAAAATCAGCTATAGTCTCATCCTTCTTTCTTCTAAGGGATCCAAACTCTGTAATGTAATATGTGTGATCCTTGGTATCACCCCACTGTCTCATGAAAAGATCTTGAAGCTCTTCTATTATAGTAATAGAGTTTGTTGGTAACTCTCTAAACCATCTTCTGACCTCTCCATCAAGACTTTGTACGAACATCTTCATCCACACATCCTTTGCTTCTATATTCTGATTATCAGCATAGATGAGAAATGCATCCCAATGCTCCTCAGCTGTAGTCTCGCCTCGTCCATTAAACCTAGGTAAGTATTTTTGGTAATCTCCGCTAGGAAGTGCATTTAAAGGCTGAGGCAAAACTAGAGGTGCATACCTAGATGCCACCATTCGGTCCATCATGTCTAATGGTTGATTTCGGGCTGCCATCTTTAAATGGACTGATTTAGATGGAGGAATAACCTTACTAGGACTTGGTTGAAAAGGAGTCTTGCCAACTTTGAGGTGAAATAAAGGGATTTTTCTAGGAGATAAGGTTTTTGCTTTCTTGAAAGATTGAGGATCAGTTAAAACCTGGAAATTACTAACAGGGATTGTAGGTTTTAACCAGGATGAATCTTGTTCTTCTCCCTTTAGAACAGAAAAATGTGATGATATGTCTAGTTGATCAGGGTTACATAGGGCTGGTGATGACTGAGACCTTTTGATTTTCCTAGCTATTTTCAAAATCTGTTCTGGGTCTGAGACACCCAGTTGTAAAGGTGAACTAGGTCTACTTCTTGTTCCAACTCCTTTAGTAGCCACTGTGAAATATTGGTGAAAAGTAGTCTTTTAAAAATTGCTGGCTTAAGTTCACCTCTCAAAACCAGTGAAATGATGAGTAAACCAGGGAAAATAGTCTTTCGGCTTTGTCCCCGGTAACGGTGCCAAAGATGTTAGTGCCAGAAATTGTTCTCAGACTACGAAAGAACAAGCCAACACAATCTCAATAAATACAATTAAGTAAAATAGGTATTTTAGGGTTTCGGTTGTACAGTTTGTAAACAAGAGGGCAAAAAATCCACAAAGCTAAAGCAAACACCGAATCATGAACTTTTGAAGGACTGATATGCATAACATATAAAACATAAACCAAACACAATAATCACAACACGGAATTCCACCCACAGTTAACAAGCATTTCATGCATAATAACCTTAAACAAGAAATGAGTATACCAATTGAGTGATTAAAACAAATCAGAAATGAAACCAGAAAATAAGCTAAATAGGGCTTATAGTTGCATATATTTCATAACCAGTCATTCAAAAATACATAAGAGCTTTTACACTTAGATTCATAAACCACAGCTTGATAGCCTCCCCTTGCAACAAAAATCGAACCCTTGGTCCTTTCCCAAACTTACATTTATCTTGTTCTTTAAAAAATAGTTACATAACTGAACAAAACTACCTTTAGGTCATCTATCGAATTGTTTAATAAGACTTATCATTATACAAAACTGAAATAACTTTTCACAAACTAACTAATAACTACTATTCTTAAAGTACTTTTACAAGTTCTTTGCTGCCTCTGCTAAAAGAGCAATTCCTTCTAGAGCTTGAGTCTTCCTTCTTGCTTTCTGGTAATCTGCTCCCAAATCTTCAACTCTTTTTGTCAACTCCTCATTCTGTTGTGTCAGCTCTTGAATAGTTTGTTTTAGTTTTGTAAACAGGCTCTTTGTCTGTCTCTTTCTTTTTAAAGCCTCTTTAGAATCTGAAATTAATTCCTGATAGTGACTATTTACTTCTTCCAAATCTTCTCTCAGTATTATATTTGCAATCACTAATCCCTCATTGGTCTCATACAGGTACTCAATTTGATGTTTGTATTGTTTGATACTCCTCTGCAAATTTTCATTTTCAGAATTAATGCACTTTCCTTCTGATACTGGATGCATTCCTTCTGGCATCCAAGGGATTTTCAGCTTCTTAAAAATTTCTTCATCTTCTTCCATATGCTCTATCAAGGTCACAGGGATTTCTGAATACTCTTTGGCTTTAATACTTCATTGAGCTGATTGCTCAACAACCACTCCTTTCTCTACACAAAAGCTCTTTAAATCATTTTGATGCTGGTTTAAAATCATCTTCTTTCGAACCTCCTTGAATATTTCTAAGATCTTGGTTTCAGTGAAAACTGGTTTATTTTCTAAAACTATTTGCTTTTTACCCTTCATAATATTTTTATTTTGATCTTCATTGTCTTCTAATTCTTCCTGAGATGAAGAGTCTTCAATTAGTGTAATCTTCTTTTCAGTTAGTTTAGGGTTTAACAGCTTCTTCATATTTAATCCGAGTTTGTTCTTTGGCCTAGTCTTGGGCTTCCAGGCTGGTCCAATTTCTCCAAACATTTTTAAAACTTTCCCTTGATGTGTAATAGAAGCTAGTTTGACAACTTTCATTTTCCTCCCTCGTGACATTGTCTCTTCTTTAGAATGTGTATGTATATATCTTGTTTGGTGTGAACCCTAGCTTCATCAGATAATGTCCTTTCCTCTTCTTTAGATAGTACTGTAATAGGAACTTGTTCGTGCTCTTTCACATCTTCCTTTACACCTTGGTTCAATCCTTCAGGAAAAGCATCTTCTATAGGCTCCATTTCCTTCACTTCTGACTTTGAAACTTTGTTTTCCTCAATATTGATTTGCTGTTCAATTTCAATGTTTTCATCTTCTTAATTCAAAGATTTTCCTGGTTCACTATGTTCTTCATTCTTGACTGTGACTCTCTTTTTAAGATTCTTGACCAAATTCTGACCTTTATTCAATTGTCTCTTCCGAGATTGCTCTTCCTTCTCTATTTGAAAACCAGACCAAAATAGGAAATAATCCCATGTTTTCTCCCTTTTTTGAAGTACAATGCTTATGACTAGTTTTATAAGCCCGTGATGAAACATAGATTGTTTGGTGTGATCCTGATGCTCCTTCACCCTGCTAGACATATTTTGTAAACTTTTCAAGAAGAAGAATGGGAGATTCATTTTGGCTTCATGGCTGAGATGTTGCAAAAACCTAAAATGATACTTAAAAACAAAAGCAAATCTCCCTTCACAAGTGATATAACTTTGCAAGATTTTAATTGGCTCTATCCATTATGGTTTAAATTTCTGAATAGGTACTCCCTTTCCCCAATCTGCTACTACATATGGAAGTAAGTATTTTTGTGCATCAAAAGTGAAAGGTACTTTTTTAAACCACTATTTGTTAGTTTTTCAACATTAAGCTAGCATTATATTAGGATCTTTACTGAGAAAATAACAAGTACAGCAATCAAACACAAGCACATCATAAGAGACAAGAGACACAAAGAGTTTTCCTCGGGGAAACCATAAAGGAGAAAACCCCGCAACTTCCTTAGAGATAGAATCAGCACCAAAATAGTAAAAGCCCCAAAGCAGTAGTCTTCTTCTTCTGTCTAGTCCCAGTATTTCCTTCCTCACTAATGCGCCACACTTGAGCAAGTGAATGATGTGATGTCCAAGTGATAAATAGAGAGGCTCTCACTCTCTATTTATATTCTTCCTTTCACTTGAAGTGCACTCAATCATGTTGGCCCAACTTAAGAATTACTTACTAGAGCCTACATCTCTATGAGTGTATAATAACTCTAGTGCCCCGAAACTGTGGGGACTTTAACAATGACTTGACATGACTTGTTTACATTATTGATCCTCTCGATCGGAACATCAGGGCATGACAACATGACTCAAATACATAATAGAAACATCTCGGAATAAACATCGGGTTACAATACATAAGATACATAGATGAATACATTCCGAAGTTACATATACATCAACACTCCCTCTTAACTAGGAAGGTATTCTTTCGACACAATTTTCAGCACTGGTCTTCTTCTCTATATCAACTGGATCATCTCGTCATCTGCATCTTGAGTCTTCTGAGTCTTCAAGTCATCTTCACTGGATCTGGATCATCTCTCGATCTGGATCATCGCGGAACATCATCACTAGATCTGGATCATCTCTCGATCTGGATCAACAACACTGGACAAGATCTGGATCATCTCTCGATCTGGATCAACATCACTAGACTGGATCTGGATCATCACTCGATCTAGATCATCATCACTAGACTGGATCTAGATCATCACTCGATCTGGATCATCGATGCTGGATCTAGATCATCACTCGATCTAGATCATCACTGGCTGTCATCACTGGATCTGGATCATCACTCGATTTGGATCATCACTGGTGCTATCTCATGATTCTTCTCGTCACAGGAAGTTCTACAGAGCCAGCCCTTTTTCATGCTGGTTGTAGGCCTACCCATCATGTAGGTCTTTGCCTAGCACTTACATCTGACCTACTCATCAGAAAGGCACGCCCAACACTTACATCTGACCTACTCGTCAGAAAGGCCCAGCACTCACATTCACCAGCATGATAGGACATCACATCACTAACATCTGTGAAAAGGATCAGCACTTACATCTGACCTACTCGTCAGAAAGGCACATCATCCAGACAGGAACACATCCTATCACAGTGATGGAAGACTCCCATCCAGACAAGAACACATCCTATCATAGTGATGGAATATTTTCCCACTTTCATCCAGACAAGAACACATCCTATCAAAGTGATGAAAGACTCCCATCTAGACAAGAACACATCCTATCACAGTGATGGAAGATTTTCCCACTTTCATACAGACAAGAACACATCCTATCACAGTGATGAAAGACTCCCATCCAGAAAAGAACACATCCTATCACAGTGATGGAAGATTTCAGCACTTACATCTGAGCACGTGGGAACACATCCCTCAGTCACTCCAGAAAGGCTCTGCACTTACATCCATCCAGAAAAGAACACATCCTATCACAGTGATGGAAGGGCTTGCACTCACATCTGATCCTACGAGAACACATCTCAGCAGTCATATCATAATGGCCCCCAGTCCTTGAATGAGCTACCTGGTAACTGAACAGGCGCCTCCATTCTCCTAGAGAATGGCAGTTTCCCTTACATCCAACCTGCTCATCGGAATGGCCAACACTCACATCTGACATGGAAGGAACTAAATCCTTTAGCCATGAACAGAATGGTTCATCCCTTACATCTGATCAAGTGGGAACACATCCCTCTATCACATCAGAATGGCTACTCAGTCCTACACTGAGTGATCCTGGTAACTGACCATGTGCCTCCATTCCTAGAATGGCAATTGCCCTTACATCTGTCCTACTTGATAGAATGGACAGCACTCATATCTGACATGGAAGGGAGCAACCCTATCACCATGATAGAATGGCTCAGCCCTTATATTTGACCTACTCATCAATATGGCTATGGATCTCAGCACTCATATCTGACATGGAAGGAACCAATCCTCTCACCATGACAAAATGGCTTAGCCCTTATATCTGACCATGGAAGGAACCAATCCTCTCACCATGTCAGAATGGCTATGGGTCTCATCACTCTCTCTTGGAGGGAACCTTGATCTGGAGAACACCAAGTCTCTCCCTGAAGTACTCGAACTTTAGCCTAGCCAATGGCTTCGTCAATATATCAGCTATCTGTTCCTTCGTCGCAACATACTGGAGCTTCACTGCTCCTCCCTGCACCATATCCTTGATATAATGATACTTGATCTCGATATTCTTCGACTTGTCATGGAACACTAGATTCTCTGACAAATTCACACAACTCTGGTTGTCACAATATATACAAGTAGCATCCAACTGGAGATCAAATATATCAGACAGTAGCTTCCGCAGCCATACTGCCTCACAACTAGCTGAACAAGCTGCAACATAATCTGCTTCAGCTGTACTCAGTGCCACACAGGATTGCTTCCTGCTAAACCAAGAGATCACACCTGATCCCATACTGAAGCAACATCCTGAAGTACTCTTCATGTCGATGGCACTGCCTGCCCAATCTGAATCAACATAACCTTCCAGGTTAATCTTTTGATTCGCATCGTACTTGAGCCCATAATCAATTTTACCCTTCAGGTACCTCAGAACATTCTTTGCAACAATTAAGTGAACACTTCTTGGATCTGTCAAGTACTAGCTCAAGGTGTTCACAGCAAAGCAAATGTCTGGTCTCGTGTTCATCAGGTACATCAATGACCTAATCATCTGATGATACATCGTAGCATCAACCGTCTCTGATGAAGCATCACTCAATAGCTTCATGTTTGATGCCATAGGTGTGGTCATGCAGTCCATCATCCTGAACCTCTTCAGGATGTCTATTGCATACTTCCCTTGTCCAAGGAAGATTCCATCTGCACTTTGCCACACCTCCATACCTAGAACAATAGTGCATCGACACATAACAGGAGTATCACTGGTCTTCCGTCTTCAACCTTGAAGCAAATGTTGGAATCCTCTTTACTCTTAGTAAAGCTTAGAGTCGTCAATAATCTATCCATCCTGTCATATCATGTCGAACCTCAGGATCTTCTGTATTCACTCCCTCTGAAGCGAAGCATCGTACTCCCTCTATCTTCTGTACTCTATGCACTGAAACATTCTGTATTGAAGTGACAAGTAGTATCCATCTAGGATCATTGGATACCAAGATCCTCTATTTTGAACTTTTTCAAAAGTTCTTTTCACATCCATCTGTGAGCTTGTCATCCTTTATCAACCTTGTAGCAAAGGTTACGATATTCGTCAAGCTCATCATGTATGTGTTATCCCATGGGTGTCTTCTGAACTCGTACAAGGCCTTCTTTCATTTGCACACATGATTATGCATGTCATGTGACTTTACTTCTAATAGCTGTAAATGTTTCTTTGTAGTCTATGCCTTCTTTTCGTGAGAAGCCTCATGCTACGAATCTTTCTTTGTATCCCACGATGTTTCCATCTACTGCATGATGGAGCTACGAACTTCTCTTCATGTATTGATACTACATCCTTGACATCATTCTTCTTGAACTGGTCTTCCATTTCTTCTTGGTTACTTCTTCATGGCTGGAAGGTTCTGTATCAATGATGTCGCTGTATTCATCATATTATCCTTTGTCTTTGAACTGTCGTCTCTTGTTCTTCGGAACAAGTCTTCATTCTTCTTTGCTTGTAGGTGATTATGTATGCAATCTTTCCTACAAGTCAAATGCATTTATGTGGTTAGAAACATTTCATATGGAATATTCATACTGGCAAGTTATTATATATGATCATGCAACTACTTTAGCCAATACAACATCCATCCATATCTCACGGAAACTTTCTAGATGCCTTCCATCTCTACCAGGAAAACATTGAGATTGTGCACTAATCCAATATGTTAGCAAAGAGGTTTCATTCTAGATAAGTAGCAATGGCGAGTTGTATAGCACCATGAGCTACTTACCCATCACATGCATATTAGTAGTATACTGTCGTTAATGAAAACATCCTATCATGCATAATACATCAACTGAATATAAACAATATCATGAAATGATAATTGAATACTTATCTTTATTTGTTTCGAGGGTAGACTCCTTCTTTAGCCTTCAGCTTCATCGTCTTCTTCATTCATAATCGCATCATTTCTTATCCAAATGCTAAGGTGGATAAGAGGTTCTTCAAGAGTTGATTTCTTCATATTCCTCATTGCTTGAGGGATCTTCTTTGGATGATGAGAGCTTGATCTTCAGTTGCTCCCACCTTCTCTTCTCGAACTTCTTCTTCTTGTGAGTTTTCTTCCTAGAGTCGATTGAAACCAATCACTTTCGTCTGGAACACATTCCTTGCATGAATGAATCACATGATCCTGGGATGCCATTCAAGGTGGCTATCACCACTTCTTCATTTTTCACTTCTTCTTTTACCGCTACAATTTGTTCTTTGATTTGAGAGACCCTTGTAAAGTATGACTGCATGGCCTCTACATTCTTCCCATTCTTGTTTTACCGCTTCAAGTTGTTCTTGATTTGAGAGACTCTTATGAGTGCATGGTCTCTGCATTCTGGATCTTCACATTCTTCAACTGGTTTCTTAAGGTCATATTCTGATTTCTGTTCTTCCCTTCAAATATCTTGGTCAAGGAATCAAAACATCATCGGTGTCTTTAGGGAAAACACTTGTAGTACAAGTTGATCCGTGACTGAATCAACCATGATCTTCTTGTCCTTGACCATGTTCTTCTTGTCTAAGGCTTTTAGCCTCATCTCCCTCTGGAACTGGAACCTCTCTACTCATGTAGGCGTCCAATCCATTTTCTTTAGAGAGATCATATACTTCCAGGCTTGGAATTTGTCAACCTTCCCAATCTTTTCATCAAGCTGATGTGATAGATCATTCTGAAATGAGAACCTCAAATGAAAATAGCAAAAGATTAGATCTTACCGATTTGAGATGTTGTCCTAGTTCCGGAGCTAGCTGATCTAGGGTTTGTCACAGAAACCCTAATTTTCAAAACTTGGAATCTTTCAGATCTGATTGGACAAATATATAGAGCTCTTCAAATGGAGCTGTCCAATGTACTCCTTTTCTGAAAACAGTGGAGGGAAGCTCCCGGAACAGGAAGCCCTAATTTTCCAATTTCTTCTGCAGAAATTCCTGTTACTGTTTCTGTGATATCTCTGAAATTTATGATCCTCTATGTTTGAAATTTTTCAATAAGGTAACCTCGCATGTCCCTGATCTAACACCATAGGTTTCATCAGAATTGGTTTCACCATTTGGGATTTATGATCATTTTCCCAAGGTGACCTATTACAGGACTGTTCAGAACAACGAAGTTGTATGGAATTCCACGTGTCACTGGTTGATCTTCTGAGTCTGATATTTTCACCAACAAAATTATAGTCCGTTCCCTTTCTGGAACATCTTCAAGAATTCCGTTTGGATCCCTGTAGCCCAGGATATTAAAATTCTCCCCATGTGTCCTGTTTATGGATGATTTCTGGAAGAGGCTGGAACCCTAAATTTGAGAGATCATACCTCCTGGCATATAGCGAATCTGAGGCTGAATTTTAGACACAGTGTTCATCAGGATATTATATTTGGCCCCGGAAATTTTCAGCTTTTGAGAATTTTCCAACCTCGGAATATAGCGACTGTACCAAAACGTATTAGTTTTAGTATTTAGGGTTTTTCCTAGCTCGGGGTCAAACCAGGGTTTGACTTTCCCGGAGTTTCACCCAACCAAATTTCTTGATCCAGGTCTCTAAACTTTATTTTTGATGAGGAGAAAAATCCTATGCTGTTCTCACTCAAAAATTCCTCTTCTGTAGAAAGCCCTAATTTCCACATCGAAAACTGAAAATGCTCGAAATCGAATTCCGCTTCAACAGAAAGATGCGCCCTTCAATGGAGAGTCAACCTAGCATGCTTTTGCTGATAGATTGTGGAGAGAGACCCAAAAAGTAAGAATCCCTAGCTTCTGTAGCTGCAAAATGTCTTGTTCTCAGGTTAGCTCTGATTCCATGTTAGTTTTTCAACATTAAGCTAGCATTATATTAGGATCTTTACTGAGAGAATAACAAGTACAACAATCAAACACAAGCACATCATAAGAGACAAGAGACACAAAGAGTTTTCCTCGGGGAAACCATAAAGGAGAAAACCCTGCAACTTCCTTAGATATAGAATCAACACCAAAACAGTAAAAGCCCCAAAGCAGTAGTCTTCTTCTTCTGTCTAGTCCCAGTATTTCCTTCCTCACTAATGCGCCACACCTGAGCAAGTGAATGATGTGATGTCCAAGTGATAAATAGAGAGGCTCTCACTCTCTATTTATATTCTTCCGTTCACTTGAAGTGCACTCAATCATGTCGGCCCAACTTAACAATTACTTACTAGAGCCTAGATCTCTATGAGTGTATAATAACTCTAGTGCCCCGAAACTGTGGGGACTTTAACAATGACTTGACATGACTTGTTTACATTATTGATCCTCTCGATCGAAACATCAGGGCATGACAACATGACTCAAATACATAATAGAAACATCTCGAAATAAACATTGGGTTACAATACATAAGATACATAGATGAATACATTCCGAAGTTACATATACATCAACAGTATTCACCCTCATCTAAGATCCCTGTAGCTTCTGCTAACAATTATCTTGTCAACTTAAACTTCAAAGTATCAAAAGTCACCATATCTTTATCCAAACACTGAGCAAATTTATAAGAGACTTCTGAGTGATATCCCTCAATTATTTCAAAAAAAATTAACCACCATGCCTCTAAAAAAAGTTTTGCACAGTCTAGAAAAGTCTAAACCCGGCTCATGTTTGAAGGTTCAGCTCTATTGGTTTTACCACTTCTTTTCATTTTGAATGACTGTCAAATTGCTTCTTTCAGTAAAACAAACTCTAAATCTATTCAAATCTTGACAAATTGACAGACAATGCTATATTGGGAAACCAAAACCCCAAACTGGACTCTATCTCTTAAACTAATAAATACCTTAATTCCATTGACAGAGAATTCGACATTAAGTATGAATTATGTTTACATACTAATAATCTTCATTCAATTCCATCATTAATCCTTTGCTCAGTAAAAACCCAAATACATGGACTTTGATATCAATTCGTAACCTACCTGTCAAAGTGATGAATCCAGGTGCTAGAATTGTGCTTTCTTGACTGTCAGGTGTCCAATTTCATTCCTCAATCTTCTCTGACCACTACGATAAATCCAAACGATTGCCCCTCAAAGCCCTAAATTTTCGACCTGCTTCAGTATTTGATTACACACTGCTAATACTTCGCCATGAACTCATCTGATATTCGTGCACTTTAGGGGATACAAAATTCAAGGCGAATTTGTCTCATCGTGTTTAATCATCATTATTCCATCACTCTGCAATAGACCACCGCAACTCGCCCTCATGATGATTTGCTTGAAGTATTAACACCTGTCACAATGATCATTCTGGAGGAAATACGTATCAAATCGATTAACTAAGAATGAATGACCTCTCATGTGTTAGAATTTCTAAAAATTTGAACCAAAAATCATGATTTTTGAACTGCGCAATTTTCTTGTAGCGCATGTGTGGGACTTTTTCAGGCTTGCGCTACAAGAAAGCCTGTTTTACGTATTTTCAATAATACAACTTATGACAATGGTTTAACCTTGGTTAAATGACCTTGATCAAGACTTTATGCTATTTTTAGGACCTTTTAATTCATATAAACATTCTATAAGCCCCTTAACTATGAATTCTAATAAATCAAACCAAAATTGAAAAAATAAAACTATGAAATCTCTTAAATATAAACATGAAAATTAAAGGAAAAGATTAAAACTAACCTAAAAACTAAATATTTAAAAAGAAATGAACCAAACCAAGCTTTAAATCACAAATAAATGCAATAAAAATGAGAAGCAAAAAGAGGCTATAATAGGTTCGTTGGATAAGAATGCATTTAATGTTTTATTGTGGGTAACATGTGTAGTTTGAATTGCAAGGAAGAGCCATATGAGATATTGATAATTGGATATAGATATTGTATTCATAAGTGAATTATTAGTAATGAATGGAATAGGCCAGCAGGTAAAGGACTTGCAACTTGTAAGGGTGATGGATGAATCATCCTTGTGGGCAAGTGCATGCATGCTAAAAGAAGTTGCAGGATGGTGCGGGTTATGAACCAACAACTTGTGCGTAAGTAATGAGAATGGGTAAGGAAATTCCATTCACCTATAATTTTTCACTAATGGAGCAAGCCATTCTAGTATGTGGACCTATCATGTGGTTCATGATAGTGATAGAGTGGCCATGCAAAGGTTTCCAATCAAGGAATGGGGCATTCCCATGTGTGAATCAATTGTGTGGTTTAGAATTGTGGATAACATTTCCATGGGAAAGGAAAGCAAGTCTCATAGTTGAATGAGGCATAGGAATATATAATGAACCTTTAAAATACTCCATATTGAGTTGGAATGGAATAAATTACAGCGTTGCTAAGTGCTATGAAGTCTAAGAAAAGTTAAGCTGGACTTGACTACAATTGCTCAAAGTAATTGGAGCAACAAGTCATTGTGAATAGAGTGCAATGAGAGTATTGAAATGACCAAGGAAATCAACATAAGGAAGATAAGATGGTTGTAGTTGAATTTGGAGAATAATCTCCATAAGGCATCATTGGTAAAGAGGAAAATTTATCACTTTAGACTATTTTTGTTTATAGCATAAAAAATGGCATGCTTGGAAAGTAGCAAAGAATATGAAACTTGATTCCAAAGAATATGCAACTTGAATGAATCCAAGCGAGATATTCATGTTATGTGCTAGTTGGGATCAAGAAATCATTAGAGGTATATGTCGATACATTGGGTGTGTCATAGAAGATAGTAAGCTAGATATCACCCATGGAATCCATGTGAAGCTGAAAAATATTCATGAAGATAATACTCTATCTTGTGTTATGAATATACATTCTTCGGTTATGAAACTTGGTTCTTTGTTAATGGATCAAGCATTTCTTAAAATGGCTATGACAAGCATGTTTTACATTTGATGATTATAAGGTATGTGATGAAATGCTAAAGGCCTTCATGTAGAAATAATAGATCAATGCTATGTGCAATGATGCTAAGAAGAAGCACAGGAAATAGATCTTGCTACTAAGAATTCTCACAAGCATACACAGGAAAAATAGAGAGAAGAAAAGAGACTGAATCACATGAATGAAGAGATGAATATTGGTGTGTATCCTTCCATTGAATAATGATGATAAACAGTGTACATAAATAGTACATCCCTCATAGGAAAATCGAATTGTATGGAAACAACTCATAAAGCTCAAAAAGGCTGAGTTACCAAAATATAGCAAACCCCCATAGGTGCCTAAAGCACTTCCCAAATCTATCAAGGACCTCATGAGTTGGCAAAATCATGAGTGAGTTGTCAAGGAGATTGAAAAACCATGCCAATCCTAGAAAATGGAGAAAACTAATGGAGGATGGGTTGGAAACAAAAGCTACCAGTTTCCTACTTGACTAGCGTTTATCTTATCCATAGGAAAGCAGGAAAAGTAGAAAAAGAAGAATAAAGCAGAATTTGCTGTATAGTCCTGTATACTAATTCTGGATGGTCAAAAGGTGGTTAAGATCAACCCTGAATTAGAAATAAATCATTTCTAGGATATAGATGGCATGTATTGACTTTAAGGTGTAGGTGGATGCCAACTAATTAAGCTACTGGGTGAATAATTAATCAAATAATGATTAATTATTTTATCCTAAGTTATGAGCATGTTTAATATATTCCAACACCCCCTATAAGTTTGACTTTGTGATGGTATGGCAAAAAATATAGATGCATATAGGGCCCAACAACAAAGATATGGTCACCCTTTAACAATTATTATGTCCAAAAAAGTGAGGAAAGAGGAAAAACCACATGGGGAAAATCCTCCCTCAAGAAAGGAAAAGGCACAAAATTTTAAATATGTCTTCAACATATCTTCATCTTCACTTTAATTAGCTGAATGAACTGCTTCTAGATGAAGGACTTTCTGAATAAATCATGAACTCCATGATCACGCGCTAGAGTGTAGAACCTGCAAGAAGGAAGAGGAGAGACTCCTTGTATCTCATCAACTGATGAAGTAGGAGCATTATCTAAATACTTCTTTCTGCTATCAAACTATGATCTGCAAACATAATCTAAAATGGAAAAGATATCTGTGCATACTGCTTTCCAAAGAGTACAAAAATTAAGACAATTCATTTCACACCCAATTCCTTGAATAACTGCAAAATTGTGATGTGAATCACATGTCAATATTCCAATCTGATGTATCACCTATATAGATATGATATGAGGCTGATAAAACCCTGACATGTCAGAAATATTAGCATATGGAACAAAAAAGACAAAGGCTTCAATGGCTCCATGAGGATATAGGGCTAGACTAGGAAAATTATGAGCAACTAGGGAAAACTGATAGGTGTAAAAATTTGAATGATGGATGGGCATAATATTTGAAGCATAAGTGTCTAGAACAGATCCAAACATGTTTTCCACTGAAAGATAGGAAAGACTTCAAACCATGTAAAATAAATATCACTGCATAAGATACCGCTGAGGAATCAACTAGTGAGCTTGGGATTTGTATAGTCTTTGGATTATTTAGAGGTATGGTAGATGGTATGGATGGTGGCATTAGATGTATATCAACTTGAAAATATGCTTCTAAATCATAATCTAAAGGATCACATATAAGAATATCAGTAGACTCATGGGAATACACTGGTAATGAATCCTCTGTATGAAAGGAGGAAAGAATGAGATGTTCACAATCTTCAAGGAGGTTCTGAGTATTGATGCCAAGAACAAAGGAGGATATGCTGAAGCACATGAGATCAAGTAAGGTAAGTGGTATGACACAAATAATGCTTGATTTGGCTAAGCAAACATCCTGGAAATCACTAGGTTGCGCACCATCAATGAGAGAGGTATGCACAAGGTGTGAAGGATCTGGCACATAGATCTCAGAATCTAATATAGGAGATTTAGAGAACAATGAATGGGTTATAGGATCATAATCAACATCAATATCAGCAGCAGCTCCATATGTTACTTCTTTTTCATCAATAGTATCACAAGAAGAAAAATCACCTTCAAGAGACACAAAAAAGATGGCTCTTCAATATTTGCTTCTTGGTTGAAGGAGGAAGCATTCAAATCAAAGAGGGCATAAACAACATGAACTGTATGAGAAACTTCTTCATCATGATCAACTTCATCAGAGAATGTAGAGGCCAAGAATTCTTGAGAGAGAATAAGAGGAGATGCTGGGTTCGCTCCATGCTTCATCTTCTATTTCCTGCAAACCAAAAGCTTTGTCCAAAATTTTCCAAATCTCAAATGGAAACTCAGCAAAATATATGAGATGATATATATTTGGAGACATTCCCAAACACATAATTCCATAAGCTCTATCACAATTATTAAGCCAATCAATCTTATCTTCATAAGACTCAAGTTCACTCAATGCACCAATGGAGACATCAAAGAGACATTGCCTCTTCAAGTATGCACTCATCTTTGGCTTCCAATCAGCATAGTTGAAAGGATATAGTAGAGGAAATTTTGAATCCATATTGAAGTTGTTGGTATGCTCTAGGTGATACTCTCTGCAACCTGCAAAACAAACTAGGAGAAAATCTTGTAAGCTAGACAAGCTCTTTTTCAGAGAGGGATAGGAGACTGGAAGCGCTCCTCAACTCTGTAGCACTTGATCAAACTTTCTAATCTAATACCATGTAGAAATAATAGATCAATGCTATGTGAAATGATGCTAAGAAGAAGCACAGGAAATAGATCTTGCTACTAAGAATTCTCACAAGCATACACAGGAAAAATAGAGAGAAGAAAAGAGACTGAATCACATGAATGAAGAGATGAATATTGGTGTGTATCCTTCCATTGAATAATGATGATAAACAGTGTACATAAATAGTACATCCCTCATAGGAAAATCGAATTGTATGGAAACAACTCATAAAGCTCAAAAAGGCCGAGTTACCAAAATATAGCAAACCCCCATAGGTGGCTAAAGCACTTCCCAAATCTATCAAGGACCTCATGAGTTGGAAAAATCATGAGTGAGTTGTCAAGGAGATTGAAAAACCATGCTAATCCTAGAAAATGGAGAAAACTAATGGAGGATGGGTTGGAAACAAAAGCTACCAGTTTCCTAGTTGACTAGCTTTTATCTTATCCATAGAAAAGCTAGAAAAGCAGAAAAAGCAGAATAAAACAGAATATGCTGTAAAGTCCTATATACTAATTCTGGATGGTCAAAAGGTGGTCAAGATCAACCTAGAATTAGAAATAAATCATTCCTAGGATATAGATGGCATGTATTGACTTTAAGGTGCAAGTGGATGCCAACTAATTAAGCTAGTGGGTGAATATTTAATCAAATTATTTTATCCTAAGTTATAAGCGGGCTTAATATATTCCAACACTTGGAGGTGCTGCAAGGTATTCTAAAGGAATTCTTGAGCATTGTTGTCAAGGATAGATAACAACTAGAAAAAGTGACCTTGAGGAGAAAGGAATTGCAATTGCAACTAAAAAGAAGCAATTGAACTTTGTTGAAAATAAAGAGAACATAGAGGACAATGTTATTCCAAGGGCGAGGGTATTGTAATATCCCCAATTTCGACTTGGAATGTATTTAATCAAAATTATGTAAATGATGTAAATATGCTAGTGTGGATTCCTAGTACGGATCTCAAGTCCAAGGCCCGATTAGTGAATGACTAGGCATGTATGATATAAATATTTTTATTTACATTATATGGTTGGATTGTCATGCTAACTATGAATATATATTATGTTACATAAATAATAAAATTGTCCAAGATGGTTGTGTAAAGAGCACTAGAGGGGTTATTATTCCATTAGAGGAAAAGAGGAAAGGGGAACTATCAGAGGCTAAATCCTTTGATGCTCAACCTTAGAACTCATCCTATTGTTGAAATGTGCTTTAAATGAGCCAATTTCCTTCATTTAACCATTTCCAATCATTGAATGCATGTGCGAGGTTGTTGGGAAAAGTCACCTCACATAGATATTGAAGCATGGGGTTGAATGCACTTTTATGAAAGTTTTTTCAAATGTTAGAAGTTGATCTGCAACCAACAGGAGTCCTTTCTTCTGTGGTTAGAAGCTATGTCAGTTTTCTTTTCACCATTATCTCATGTCATATGGAGTCAACACTCATTCTATCATTCTCTCATGCATATTTATACTACATAGAGCTCTCCATTGATGTTCATGATCATTACCAAACTAGGGTATAATCTAGAAATTGAATTTAGAGAGATGACTACATATTAGAATGAAAAATAGATGGTTGTAGGTGAGTGCAGAGGTTGGGAAAGCTATGAACCCTTACCCATTGAGTTTTACAGCTCACAAATGCTTGAGAAGCCACTCAACAAAAAGAGTATATTCGAAATAGAGTGCCTACAGCTAGGTGGAAAATCACTCTTACACAACCAATTGCTTGGACCTGCGTTGTTTAAAGATAAGTATTCTTTTATATTCGAATATGTAATGTATATAATTGATGCCTATAATGATTATGATTGTATATGCATGTATGTGTGTGTGGATTGCATTTATTTCCACAGTGCATTTTTATTATGCATCTGCACACGAAATAGTCTACGAATAAAGAAAGAAATAACACAATATTCTTCCACATCTTTCCCAAATAAATTATTTGTGTACTTCTTGTAAAGGATCACAATAACCCCAAGTAATCTCATATGGAAAAACCTCCCCAAAATCATACCTAGGAAATGTTGGAATGATTGATTCTTATTGTTGTTCAAACAAAATAGCGACTGCTCTTACCCCTTTGTCTTTATAAATATTATCCCAATCATCAAACAATAACTCCTCTTCATCCTATAAAGCCGACACATCTTCATTTTCAAGACAATTACTAAGAAAAATCATAATTTCATGGTCAAATTCTTGATCTATAAGTAATGATTAATAATAAATTAATATTTGTTCCAAGTAGGGAGAAGGATCGTGCAAACCACATGTTTCACTAACAAGCTCATTCGTTGGCATAATCATGTAATTTCCTTCATCAATTTCTTCTAAAAATGCATTCTCTAACTCTTGGTTAGGTAGATCTACACTGAACAACATTTTGGACTCACAATGCAATTTGACCAACTCGAATGGTGGTGTAATATATATCCATCTACAAAGTGCCACCCAAAGTGGCTATCCAACTCTTAGAAAGAAGCATGCCCCATGTATTTAGCACCTCATTTACTGCTAGATCCACACATATGATTCTCTCAAGGAATGCAACCAACTAAACCTTTAAATCCTTAATCAATCCCTACACCTGAACCTTCCTATTATCCATTACATAAACATTCTGATATGGTCTAGTGATATTTAACCATAGTTTCCTCATCCCACTATATGGAATGATGTTATTATAGGATCTTGAATCCAACATATATTACACAATACCAAATCACCATCAAGTAAGGATACCTAGAAAGGCATATCTATAAAATATCCACCACAAAAGCTTGTGGGTATTCCTTTATCACATCAATGATGTCACTAGTCTCCAACCATCTACAAGGTATTCATCATGCGCATAACAATAGAAACATCTAATGGTAAACCCAATAACTCACAATACCATATCATTGTTCAAGTATCTTGACCAAATCAATAAAAAGAATAAGGATCTTTACCTTTAAAAGTTCTTGTGCAACATTAAACTTGCTAATAGATTTCGAAGGTAAAATAGGTGCCACAACTAGCAGAAGGATCTTAGGAGATTATTTATTATAATGTATAATATCCTGAAATTTCCCCACCAGTTTCCCTTTCAAGGTACATATTTCCTAGGTTAGGAAGCAACCGGTTCATTAAGCAACAAAGTGTTATGATCAAGAATCAACAAGGAGTTGGAATTCTCTATTTTAATCATGCCCTTCCTTACCGTTGCCATATATTCTTGCTTGGATAAAGGAATTGTTGCACCACATTGCTTAGATTGAGAAAAAATTGTACTTGATCACTAGCATTAAGTTTCATCTTCTTCCCATATCCAAAAGGCCTTCACATTTTATTTAGGTAAAGAACCGTTATCTATTTCAACATAATTCATAGCTACTCAAGTTCCCTATTCACAACATTAAATGGCCTACACCAAGATGGAGGTGAATTGCCAACAAAATTATAAGTAGAATGGATTGAATTTATCTTGACCTTTTTAAGTGGATCATGACACTTGGGAGGAGGTATGTACGACCTATTTGGAGCTACAATGGGTTGTGAATTCATTTATGTCTTCACAACGTGGTTAGATAACACATGCAAATTCTCATTAAGTTGTTGTTGTGACTCATTTATAATGGATATTTGCTATAAAAAAAATTGATCTAATTTATCAAGATGTAAACCTGAGTTAAGTTAAAAATAGATACATCAATTATCCTCCAAGGATAAACTGGAATTATATGTGCTAATCAAATTTGTAGGTTTTTTCTCCATTAACATAAAGTTGAAATTGACTCCAAATGCAATTGTGTAAATGACCAAAACAAGAATATCTCAAAGTGGGAAATTTAGTAAAATCCTTATTAAACCATGCATTCACAAACTAACTCATTTTTCTCTTTTACAAATACTTGTCAATTTTTCTAACAACAAGGATCAATCCTTCCTCCCCATAATATTTAAATGCAATTTTGAAACCATCCCAAGTGGAGATGGAATTGTCATCCAATCCAATACCACCTTCATGCCTCAAAGGATTGAACAAATAATTTCATCTCAATGTCTTTATGAGAGACATGGAAATTATTCAACAAAAATGTAAAATTTTCAAGATGCTCCTCCATAAAAACACTATTACCCTAAAATCTAGGCACATGCTTTCACCAACCACCATCCAGCAAGGAATCCTACAACCATCCAGCAAGGAATTAGGATATCCTACAACAACGGTACAATCGAATTGTAGGGATTGAAACTGATGGAGTTAAAACACGAGTTATCAAAATCAAAGGAATACCAACACACTTACCTCCTTGTTACCCGTCCGCAAAGGAGAAGATTATCTCTTGCTTAACGAAATAGTTCTCTGGGGTTGTTCAAGAATGGATAAACACCCTGATCTTGATGAAGTATGGATGTCTTTCTGGGTGTCCTTGAACTCAATGGAGCCATAATCTAAGTATACAAATTTGCAATCAAACATAATACTCACCAATGTTGTATTGGCTTGCTCTTTGACAATGATGCCAAAATGTTAACATTTCAAACCTTCTAGTTTGAAGGCACTAGAATCGATGCACTGTCACTGTAATTGTCACTGTTAGTCTTAAAGTTTGAAGGCACTAGAATCGATGCATTGTCACTGTTAGTTTTAAAGTTTGTATAGATTATTAAGCACAAAGTTTAGACACCTAAAAGTTGGGATTGGGATTGGTTGTGTAAAGAGGTCGCTAACAGAAAAAGTTTAAGACAACTAAAAACATCAAACATCAGACAAGAATGGATGACCAGACAAAAGGAAAAAACAGATGGGTGATGGCTCAGGTTCAAGATTGATTGAAAACATGTGAAACAAACGGTTCATCACATATTAACATAAAAAACCATATCTAGAAAAACATTCTAGACATAGAATTTGGGATATTGTGATTCTAGACTTTGGGATATAAAATCACAGCATGACCATTTATAACAAAAACATCATTATAAAAGTTTGTATGACAATGATCACTTTAAATAAAACTGTAAAATATCCATATTAAATACAGTTTAAACCTGGATCATAACTGATGGAATCTCATCTTCAGATTACAATCCATAAATAGAGCAAAGAAAGCATATATATTCAATTCTCAATGTATGGCTGTATGGATCTCGACCCTCCCACAAAACTCACAGCGTCACAGGATGAAGCCCCTCAATGATAAAATTTATAGAAAAAAATTGTTGCACCTATTCGGCAACAAATTTTACAAATAAACTAAAGATAAATATAATTTAATTTGTTAAAAAAAACTTGGAATTGTTGAAGCTAAGTACTTCTCCATGAAATCTCTGGATTGCTTACCTTTTTACCAACTGCCCGGAAATCTAGACTTAAATACCACATCACTGCCTGAAGAAGTGGATCTAGTGCTCTGTTTTTAGATGCGCCATCACTTATGTCCTTTTGACTGCCATCCCACCTTATTGCTGATGAATTCGATGTTTGAAATCTGAGAAGTAATTCTCTGCCTTGGAAAACTCATAAGCTGTTAAATTCGAATCCCTCTAAATCTAAAGCTTTGACAGCCTGGCATGCACTCAAACTCGAAGGTAATCTTCGATCAGTTGAGTTCTTGCCCCAAAATAATGGAAAGATGATTGACTGCTCTTAAAAGTTAAAATATATGCCCATCAGTGCTAAAACCAAGAAGCACATCACAACCTTCAAACTTATCATATAAAAGAACTATTTTAATAACAAATATTTCATATTTCAAAGCATTCCAATTATATACCAACGCTATGCTTGCCTTATGAGATCTTCCCTTGCGTTCGATCCCTTTTATCAACTCCAAATCTGGGAACATAGGTTAAAAATCAAGAGGAGTTGTGGCATCTAATGCTTCAAATTGGAAACCCGTCTTATAGCTTCTAGGCTTTGCACGAAGAATTCGAAAAGAACACCCATAATGAAGTCTCATAAGTTCTAATATGATTCTGAAGCAGTAGAAAAAGATTTCAAACGGGGCTTGGCTATAATAAGAAAATTATGAGCATTGTCCTGAGCATGCTCGCATTTACCTTAATCGCTCGAATTTTGATCCCATCCTCAGATGCTCTCCATGTTTGAGCGCTCAGACTTGAGCATTTAGCATTTTGATACTCAGTTCATGCATTGACTCACTTGGCATTTAGTATATTTTAGTATTTGTCTCTTGAATGCTTTCAATTTGCAGGAATACAACGTTCTTGTGACTTTGGACAGAGCACTCGGCACCTTGTAGCTTTAAACCTGTTGAATGCACAAAGTCTTAGCCAATTCTCCCTCAGAGCATTTAACATTTGGACTTGGCCTCAGAACACTGGCATTCAATGTTTAATTCTCTTCGAAAGTGAATACTTGGCTTGAAGATGGACATGCAGGATCTCTGTCAACAGCCACAGGCCTGCCTTTTGATGTGTATGCATTATTGAATTTGGCGCTGAGCATTCTGACACATGTGAACATATATATCAATAGACTCACCTGGGCGTTCAATCCATTTTTACCATTGCTTTCCAAAGTTAGGGTGAGGATCATCTCCTTGGTGTTGGCGTTTGACTATGTGACAGTTTGCTGTGGTGTTTAAATTTCTTTTCTCTTTGCAGTGAATAATATTTGATGGCACTGGTTTGTTTACAGATCTCAAAACCGAGAACTAAAAAATTAATAGGCCTGAATTTTCCTGTAAAACAGGTTATGGCACTGTCTAACTTCCTTTCCGCACTTTAGTGGATCGCTGAAATCGGCTTTTTACTTTTAAAAACAAGGTTTTCGCCTTTTTCCCACTTCCCGATTTTCAATTTCCGGTTCTGAATGCGGAAGTCAGATTATCGACTTTTGAACCTGCATTTCTGCACTTCTTTACCTTTTCTGGGTTCCGCTTTCCGGTCCAGGATGCGGAAGTCGGATTTTCAACTTTTCTTTATCTTTTTCCTCGCGCTGCCGCTTTCTGCTTTCCAACTTCCGGACTTCGGAATCGGAAATATCACTTTCTCCTTAACTCTTTTTATTCTTCCACTATCTGCCCTCCACACCATCGATCCTTACGGATTCGCTCTCGATTGTTGATCTACCTCCAGATGCAGATCACGATTTTAACTTTGCGGATCTATGTCTCCTTGCTGTGGAAATCAACGACAACCATTGATCTTCTCTAGGATGAATCCCCACCATATGATTGACTTAGGTTTAACTCGGACTCGTCCTTGGTTTGTGAATTTAGATTTCGAGTGCAAATCTGTCGAAGATATGCGTCCTTCAAGGTTATGAAATCTTTACTTAAAGGGTCAATTCCCTTCTGCAATGTTTCTTACAAGCAGTTTCAGTTTCATGCAACATATATCGAAATTCGAAATACAAACATCAATATGCACACATAGAATTCCAAACTCATATTCCTAGTAATTAAAACGAAGGTACAAAACAGTCAATAATTTGTAGAGTAAGCTCTGTTCTTCATTCGATTGAACCATAAGTACAATTACTCATGGACATTGTAGTCTTCACTCCTCACACTCTCATACAAACTAAACAAGCTTCTTTGAGCTATCCTCAACCCTCTGTGAGCTAAACTAAGCTTCTGCGAGCTAACAAGCTCTGTAAGCTAACTAAGCTTTTGTGAGCTAACAAGCTCTGTAAGCTAACTAAGCTGATCAATCAAAATAACATAGACTCTATTTATTACAAATGAAGTTCTATTTTCCAGATCCTATATAGAAGGAACATAACACTTATTCAACTCCACTAACCCTATGAGTCATCAATGACTCGTGAACTAACTGCTACAATCACTTTGCTGACCAACTAATTCAAACTTATCATTTACAAGTGGAAAGGACCGAGTGTCCTTATCCAAATTTATTCAGCTTTACATAAAACAAGTTTTATTCATGTGTGAGACTCTAGGTCTCCTTAGGTTTCAGCTAACTTTGGTGAAGTTATGGATAACTTCATTTCACGAGTCTATGCTCCTGCATTAGACTCCCCAACTTGAAAATTTTCATGGGCTCCTGTCCATGAGCTCCCTCCCTGTTGTTTTTCTGTAGGTTTTCAACAAATACCCAAAGTGTAAATTTGGGCAGTGTTCTCACTTTGAACAGTCCCTTCAACCATGTCTTCCAGCTCTGTGTTTGCGACTGGTCCTTTGGTTCTTCTAATATATGTTTATGCTTCTTTGAATATTCAAGTTTCTCTTTTATTTGACCTGCAAATAAGTTGTCAACTGGTTCTTCTTCATCTGCACATAGATTAATCAAATTTTTTGTCACATAAGCAAACAAAAAATATATTAATATAAATAAATCTGTCATTGTCAAAACCCCAAAATTTCCGAAAAAATTTAAAATTTTTAAATTTACAAGAACATTAACGTAAAGTAGTTTAACTAACATTAATTAGTTATGTGTTAACAACTTGCTATTGAATTCATCAGTTGGTTATGTTTAGTTATAGAACAGATCTTTCAACTTACTGACTTTTGTTCCTCTTGTGACTATAAGGTGAACTGTTATGCATAACTGGGCTTACTTAGCTTTCGAGCTAACGCAACGGTTTCCACTTTTCTTACAGATGTACATGTAAGAGGTTGTGGCGCTGCATTTCGTAGTTCTAGAGTATTTACTATAAGTTTGTCGTAAGAGAAACAGCTCGAAAGAAAGTAAGAGACAAATCATTTCAACTTATGTTAAGGTATATTCAAACTGGTTTCTTTCTAGCAAAAGTAATTTATGTTCCTATTGATCAATCATCTTCTCTATTCTATTACAGTTGTATTCATACAAAAGTATCTTATTAACTCTTTAAAATCAGAGCAAAGGAACAGAGTTCTGAAATCTATAATAAGAATCCAAATGTAAACAAGCATTTCAATTCAAGTGAAAACTGATAAGGGGCTTCCTGTATTACTGCAAGGGTTTGGCCTATCCTTGCCAAGTCCTCGCTTATTAATGAGGATATCACTTTAAGTAAAAACCTCGTCTCCACATGGTAAATACTACTTCCTTGTCTTTAGTAACTTGTACTACAGATGCTAGTTTAATCCTTGTAAAAAAAATCATTTAAAAGATTATAAGTAGAAAGGGAATTAAACCTAGCTTTCTACTATCATGCTTTCCTTTATGAACTTTTAAACTATGTTAGCAAATAAGGGAAAAATTTAGCTTATAAAAGCTAGAAATCATTGAATAATTCTATTATATTTATCATAGCCTTGAGCTTGGCATTAAATATAAGACTATCCGTTTCAAAGGTGAATTTTAAACTATTAAAAAGTTATTACTTCAAAACAAGGGATGGTTTCTAAGGCTAATGTCAACACAATAATATGACCCAAAGATTATATAGTTTGCACTATTTAACAATCTATGGTCTTTATGCTATTATTATTTTTACTTACTAAAGAACTTATGGCACTTTACAATATAAGGGGAAAGCTTATAATAGCTTTTGCGCCAAGGTTTCTCTTTATAAACTATAACATACTATACTACCCTCCAAAGTATATAAGTTATATTAACAAGGTTAAGATTCCAAATCGAATACTTTCCAACCATCAAGCTTATAATTACTATGATGTCATTATGCAATTTACTTATGATTTCAAAGGATTAACATAATAGAGTGGAGAATAATGAATACAATCATTTGCATGCAGCGTAGGTTGAAGAACCTCGCTCAACGACTTTGGAAAAACTTTGATCATACGAATGATTTGGAAAATCATTCCTCCATCGAAAATGTTGGTTGACTATGTAACAAAACCCACTCTGCGTTGATAAATTTCGCAGCTGTCGTGGCAATACTATAGCCATGCACTGCGTGGATAAAAGAGTTGTTGCTAACCCTAAACTTCATTGTCTCCACCTCCTGCGGCGTCTGTAGCTTTGCGACGGTGCTGTGCACCTCTGCGTGGCCTCTCCTCTGTAAAGAATCATCCATGTCGTTCCCTGGTCATGGCTTACTCCATACGTTGCATATTGATGTTCAGTCCTTCGTTCCTCCATTATATTTTTCTCTGCCATACTGAACCGAACCCTTGCCAGTTTTAACGCCTTTCTCCGTGGTTTCGATGTTAGGACCTATTGTCTTAGCATCCTCTGCAAGGTTGAGGGTTATTCTTCCTTTTACCTCCCTGCAGTAGGGTTGGCTCCTTGCGCGATGGTTGAACGCTGCTGCCAACGGTCGTGCTTTCTCAACGAAACAGGTAAGAATGATGAACTTAAAACCTTGCTTACTGTTTGTCTTAAATTTTTAAGTTTCTTTAAAATAGGTTACAGCATTCTCATCTAAGGTTATTTCTTTGTGAAAGCAGGTTTTTACAAACTCCAAGTACGCGGCCTTTGGTAAGAAGACTGGGGCAGCAGGCTGCAATCCTGGTAAGCCTGGTTACACCATGGCTTGTCCTCTTTATGGTTTTCAGTTGGAACCTTCGAGGGTTGGCTGAAGAAGCCTAAAAACCTTACTGCTTCATTTTGGTCTTAAAACTGTTGGTTAAAAGAATTAATAGATGAAACCCTTCACGCGATGCGAGGGCGTTACGGCTTAGGCTGAGGTTGTAAATATTAGTTGTCTTTTATGCTTTAAGTGCTGTAAAGAGAAAACTGGGCTGCAAACCTGTTTGCGAAGAGGTTAAGACCTCGACTTCGACTTCTTGTCTTACTGTATAATTTTGGAAAACACTGGGTGTTTTCGCCCACAGTCTACAATATAATAAAATATATTGTCTTTCTTCTTCTGTAACTTTTGTTTGTATTACTGCATTTATTTTTAATTTACGATCTGTGTATGCAATATGTAAAATACAGGCTTATGACAGCCTTGTAGTGTTGATTTATAATGCGGCCGTAAGTAAATTATTGTCTTATTTTATAATTATTATTTTATTTGCATAAACTGGTATTTATAGGGTTAAACCCTAATTTTTACAGTTTGAGAATCGTTACAGTTTCTTAATTTGATATTATTTATATTAATACAAATTATGTTTGTATCTGTGAGTAAATAAATGATTAATACCCTATTGATTAAGCTCGATGTACGAGCAGTCTAATGTTCTGTTATTTACCTTTATTTTTAATTATGCAACTGAGTTATTTTACTATAGATAAATTCTTTTATAAAAAAAAATTGTTGACAGGGTTATGTACCTGGGTTATACCTTGATTTACTTGTTATGTAATCTTGTTAAGTGATATATATAGGGTTTATACCCTTAAGCTAAATAGGTTTTTATATTTTGCTTTTAATTTATTTTAACAAAGTTTCTTGGAAAAGTCAAGTTATCCTGTAGAACAGAATATTTTTAATTCAGGTTTGTAATTTAAATAATTTTGTCATTCCTTAAGTTTAAAAGTATAATATCTTTATGTTGGATAATATAGAAGTATAATATTATTATAACAATAATACTTACTAATACAAAATAATAATCCTGTCTTTATTGGAGTATTAGATTCTCTATATGTATAGCCTTTGTTTATTTTATAGCATATAGAAGATAGCATTATGCTGTTGTTCTTCCTGCACTGATATGCAGTTACTTAAAGAGTTTTGATAATATTTAATCTGTCTGTTAAGCTAGAATATTACTTAGGAAAAATAAAATAAAACGAATAACCCTTCCTATGATCTATCTTACATATATATTTATATATAAAGTAGCATGCATTTATCATCCATACAAGATAGGGTTACCATTCTGAATAATGTTAGAAATTGGTTTAACAAGAAGAGGAAAAGTAAAGGAAAAGATAACATTAATGTAATATATCAGTTCTAACTAGTTTGCTTGATTATAGAGTTTAAATTACATTTATTTACTTTTATATTCAGTACTGTTACTTGGTCTAACCAGTTAAATTATTTTTAGACTAGAAGGAAGAAATAGTAATGTTTTCAATACAGTAGAATGAACTAAAGTAACCTTAATCTATCTGCTTTGATAATAGGACTACTGAAATGATTACTGTACAAAAACTAGTTTTATCTGTAAGCATGAACAACTATCAGTAAAAACAAACATTCCTTCTGATGATATGTAAAGAAACAAAAGTCTAATTTATAATCCCATCATACATCTTTCTATAATTTCTACCTCTGTGCTGGAGTACGGTCTGGCAGCCCAGATGTGGAAAAACACAGTAGGTCTTTATTCTACATTAACAGGTTCAATCTACTGATAAATTAGAACAATTACACCACTAACCAGCTAATTCTTCTGTCAAATAATACAACATAACATTCATCCATTCATACTCATTAAAACATAAATAGATAAGTGATAGAACCTGTTTGAACTGAGACAACAACAGCAATGGGAGGTCATTCCTCCCTACCTACTCCTGGAGAGCGCTCAAACAACGACTCCTCAGGACCCCCGAGCTTGCTCTGGTCTCCCTGGATGGAACTAGGTGCAACAATGTCAGATACCAATCCTCAAACTCAGTATGAATCCAGAACTTATCAGTAAGTTCTCCCAGCAAAAAGGCTGTAATAAAATCAAGTTACTGCAACAATCCACTCAGAATAACTTCCTTACTGTTTTTCCCTCTTTCCTCAATGAAATTCCTGAATAACATTCACCTGAATGAATTCTCTGGAAAAAATATCTGAGCAGCCTCAGCTCTCTTCATTGAGTACTTTTAAAAGATTGCCTAGGTCTTTTTTAGGTTAACTGTCATTTAATGAGCCACCTGCTCGATCCCACTTTCTTGGGGGACCATGAACCCAATTGTAGGGAAGTTGCCACCTGCAACTTAGGAAGTGTTTGAGGATGCTGCCACTTGTCTTTTGCCTTCCACCTAGTTCCATCCACCAGTTTGACCAGTAACCTCTTTTTAACAGCTCTTCCATGCTGTTGTCTCCACAATTTATTTATTAAAAATAAAAATATTCTGAATTACATTCCAATTCTGTTGACTCTGCTGAGTCATCAATTCCTACTTAGCATTAAATTTAATATAATGTCTTGGGAATATAATTAAAACAATTTACATAATTTCACAAAATTGAGGTATGTGACATACACACCCCCTTAAAATGTAACATCGTCCTCGATGATACTTATTCTTCATCCTCTGCAACCTCCTGGAACAGATTCAGGTATGCTTCCCGCATCTTACTTTCCAGTTCCCAGGTAGCTTCTTCAGGACTAAGGTGCTTCCATTGCACCTTCAGCTGTCCAATCGTGCGGTTCCGCAGAGTAATTTCCCTCCTCCCGAGGATACAGTCCGGATCCACCAGAACTTCTCCTTCTGGTTCCACCTGTAGGTGCTTCCATTGCACCTTCAACTGTCCAAACGTGCGGTTTCGCAGAGTAATTTCCCTCCTCCCGAGGATACAGTCCGGCTCCACCAGAACTTCTCCTTCTGGTTCCACCTGTACAACATTCCAATCAATTACATGAGTAGCATCATAAACATACTTTTTCAGAACAAAAATATGGAAAACATTATGCACTTTCAAATTAGGTGGTAACGCTAACTGATATGCAACTTGACCAATTCTGGATAGAATTTCAAACGGACCACAGTCACGTGGTGCTAGTTTTGCACAACTCCCCAGTATTAGGGAGCTTTTATTTGGTCTTACCTTTATGAACATGTGTTCACCCACCTGGAACTCTTTGGGATTTATTTTCAAATTTGCTTGGCTCTTTTGTCGATCCTGTGCCACCTTTAAGTTTTCCTGCACTTGTTTCACAATCTGTTCCATTTCCTTCAATAATTCAGGCCTTAACACCAATCTATCTACTGGATTATTCTAGGAGATAGGAGTGTTACATTTACGCCCATACAGAATTTCAAATGGGCTGAACTTAGCTGAGGATTGATAGTTATTATTGTAAGCAAATTCTGCTAAATGCAAGTAATCCTCCCACTTACCTGGCTGATCCTTAACATACATTCTTAACAGATCTTTCAACACCTGATTCACTCTTTTTGTCTGTCCGTCTGTCTGAGGATGGAAAGAGGTGCTGAAATTCAGTGTTGTGTTTAATCCTTTATACAAGGATTTCCAGAAATTCCCTGTGAATTTAGGATCCCTGTATGAAATAATAACCTTAGGTACTCCATGTAACCTAAAAATATGCTTTAGAAATATATCTGCTATATTGGCAACCTTGTAGGTAGTCTTGACAGGAATGAAGTGTGCTGCTTTACTTAACTTGTCCACCACCACCATAATGGAATCGTTCTGATTATGATTTCTGGGTAATCCAGTAATGAAATCTAAGCTGATTATCTCCCACTTCCAACTAGGAATAGGCAAGGGTTGCAATAAACCAGCTGGATGTTGGTGTTTTGTTTTCACTTGTTGACATTCCAAACATCTAGCTATATACTCAGCTACTTCAGATTTCATATTAGGCTAGAAATATTCTTTTCTTAACATGGTGACAGTCTTCTGATAGCCTGGATGCCCTGAGTAAGGGGTTTTATGAACTTCATCCAGAATCAACAATTTAACCTTAGGCACATTAGGCACATACAATCTGTCCTTAAACAATAAAAATCCATCTTTATTTAGACTATAACCCTTTATTAAACTTTATGTAAGTTCTTCTTTAGCTGTAACTTGTAATTTTTGATAAATTTCATCCAATTTTATCCCTTCAGTCAGCTGTTCATTTAAATCAGAAGCATAAGTACTAATTGCTGCTGTAAAATTCAGCTTTGCATTTCTGCTCAAAGCATCAGCCACCTTATTTTCTTTTCCTTTTATGTGCTGAATTTCGAAATCGTATTCACTTAAGAAGGCTAACCATCTTGCTTGCCTTGCATTTAGGTTAGGCTGATCTAAAAGGTATTTCAAACCTTTATTATCAGTCATTAAAATAAACTTTCTGCCTATTAAGTGGTGCCGCCACATTTTTAAGGCATGAATAACAACAGCAAGTTCTAAATCATAAGTGGCATAATTCTTTTCGTGGATCTTTAACTTCCAGGACTCACAGGAAATGACATGCCCATCCCGAGTCAGCACTCCACCTAAACCATCATTACAAGCATCGGTGCATACCACAAAATCCTTATTAGGATCTTCTATTCTTAGAATAGGCGTAGTTGTTAACAGGGTTTTTAATTTCTTAAAACTTTCTTCACATTTTAAGTTCCAATCAAATTTCTTGCTTTTCTTTTGCAAGGAAGTGATTGGATTAGCTATTTTTGAAAAGCCTTCAATGAATCTCCGGTAGTAACCGATAATTCCCATGAAGGACCTAACATCTGTTACGTCTTTTGGAACTGGCCAATCTTCGATTGCCCAAATCTTTTCAGGATCCACTGAAATCCCTTCCTTAGTCACTACGTGACCTAAGTACTGGATTTCATCCTTAAAGAAATCACACTTACTGAACTTCGCAAAGAGTTGTTGCTCTCGCAGCTCTTGTAAGACTATCCGTAAGTGTTCCTTATGTTCCGCTTCATTTTTAAAATAAATTAAAATGTCATCGATAAATACGACAACAAATTTATCTAAGTATTTATGCATTATATTATTCATCAGACACATAAAGACAGTTGGGGCATTAGTAAGCCCAAATGGCATTATGACAAATTCGTAATGTCCATACCTTGTTCTAAAGGCTATCTTGAAAATGTCCTCATCTTTAATTCTCACCTGATGATATCTTGATCTCAGGTCTATTTTTGAGAACACCGTAGCTCCACGCAGTTGATCAAATAGATCATCTATGCAAGGCAACAGATATCTGTTTTTAATAGTAATTTTATTTAGTTGACGGTAATCTATGCATAGTCGCATAGTTCCGTCTTTCTTTTTAACAAAGATTACTGGTGCTCCTCAAGGGGACACACTGGGTCGAATATACTTCTTATCAATTAACTCTTTTAACTGTAATTTTGATTCATTAAATTCTAAAATGTTCATACGATACGGAGCTTTCAAGCTAGGTACAACACCTGGTACCAGCTCAATTGTGAAATCCAGTTCTCTCCTGGGAGGTAATCCTGGAATTTCCTCCGAAAAAACATCAGTAAATTCGTTTAACATAGGAATATCTTCTATTTTTATTTTATCTTTTTCAAATTTATTTGCCTCATCTGTAATAGTTACAGCATAGGCTTTGCACCCTTTCCTGACTGCTCTTTTGAGTTGTAAGGCAGAAATCTGCCTAATTACAGTTTTCCTAGGAACACCCTTAACTGTTACTGGTGGTTCATTATTATTTACACACGTAAATGTTTTATCAAAACAGCTTAAAACTACCATGTGCTGTTCTAACCAATCCATACCAATCAATAAGTCATACGAGCCAAGTGGCAGAACATTTAACTTAACAGTAGTCTTAAAATCATTCATAACTAATGCACATTCCTTAACATAACAGGTTACTTTCCTTTTTGCCCCTGTGGCTAATTGAACTAACCATGAGTTATCAACTTTTTCAACAGTCAAATTACACTTTTCTACTATCTAAGGTGAAATGTAACTAAGACTAGCACTTGGATCTATTAAAATAGTTACAAGAGTTTGGTTAACCATACCTTCTACTTCCACCATGGAAGTTTGATAATCAGCTTGGCGGTTCTCCAACGCTGCATTGATTCGGGGCATAGTCCTTGCAAAATCTCCAACAGTCATTTCATCTTGTATAGTATGAATATTGTTGTTTGGCTTCTTTTGATTTGGGCAGACTAAAGCATAGTGCGGGCCATTGCACTCCCAGCACTTAACAGGCTCCTTCCGTTCGAAATTCTTAGTGAAATTTTCATGATTGTTTGAAGCTTCCTTGCCCTTGAAGTTATTGGAATTATTAGGAGCACCATTTCTGTTTCCCTAGAAGTTCTTACCATTAGAATGATTTCTGTTCTTATTATTCCTGAAATTTTTCTGGGGTACAAACTCTTTTTTCTTGAACTCAGGCTGATTACTGTTCTTTTTAGCCTTCCAGTTGGCCATTCCTTCTTTCTTTTTGTTTTGTTCAAAACATAAATTAGCCTTCCGCATGGCTTCTTCCAGAGTTTTGGGGTTATCATATTCAATTCTGTCCTTTATATGATATGGCAGGCAGCTGAGAAACTGCTGTACTTTAGGTTTCTCATCAACTATATAAGGCACATACCTTAACAGACTTAAAAATTTACTGTTTAAGTCCTTCATAGTCATAGATCCTAACTTTAACTCATAAAATTCTTTTGCCCTTTCTTCATAGTATTGTTCGGACAGAAATTTCTTCTTGAAGTACCTTTTAAAAGTACTCAAATTGACTTCTTTTTCTTTGATTCCCTTGACTCTTTTCAAATCTTGCCACCATATATCTGCCTTTCCAGAAAGATTATAGATGGCCATTCTCACCTTCAGCTGATTTGAATAGTTGTATATCTGAAATTTTTTTCTCATCCTAAATAACCAGGACTTTGCCTCTTCCTCTTTTTCAGTCTCTCAGTTGAAAGTTGGGGGCTTTATTTTCTTGAACTCCCCAGAAATCTCTTCATATGGCCTGTGCTTTTTCTTTCTGTTATACAATTCAACCTCACTACTGTCACTAGTAGTGTAGTAGCTTTGTTGTTCCCTGAGCCCTTCAGATGATGAGCTTCTTTCATCCTTAGCTAGTTTCATCTTTTTAGATCCTTTCTGATGACTAGCTTCCTCAGATTTGGATCTTTTACTCCTCCTTTCTGTCTAGAATTTTTCTATCAAGATTTGGTTTAACTCCTCCTGAGTCTTTAATATTCTTTAGTTATCCTTCTTGACTGATTCCATTTCAGTCTTTAAATCATTTATAGTCTGTATCAGCTCTGAAGAGTGATCAGTTATCTCTTCTAACACAGGTTCTTTCAACATCTGTCTTGTCTCAGTGTTTGGAGACTCCTCCTCGGCATATTCTCCTAACTTCTCCATACCTGCCTGTTAGATTCAGAAAAAGAAATTTTCTGCTTTTTACATAAAACAAAAATACAGGTTAGTACATTATTTTTACTGCTCTCTGGAAACTAGTTGGGCCACATCAAGGCCTAGTGTTTGAACCATGCTCTGATACCACATGTCAAAACCCCAAAATTTCTGAAAAAATTTAAAATTTTTAAATTTACAAAAACATTAACGTAAAGTAGTTTAACTAACATTAATTAGTTATGTGTTAACAACTTGCTATTGAATTCATTAGTTGGTTATGTTTAGTTATAGAATAGATCTTTCAACTTACTGAGTTTTGTTCCTCTTGTGACTATAAGGTGAATTGTTATGCATAACTGGGCTTACTTAGCTTTCGAGCTAACGCAACGGTTTCCAATTTTCTTACAGATGTACAGGTAAGAGGTTGTGGCGCTGCATTTCGTAGTTCTAGAGTATTTACTATAAGTTTGTCGTAAGAGAAACAGCTCGAAAGAAAGTAAGAGACAAATCATTTCAATTTATGTTAAGGTATATTCAAACTGGTTTCTTTCTAGCAAAAGTAATTTATGTTCCTATTGATCAATCATCTTCTCTATTCTATTACAGTTGTATTCATACAAAAGTATCTTATTAACTCTTTAAAATCAGAGCAAAGGAACAGAGTTCTGAAATCTATAATAAGAATCCAAATGTAAACAAGCATTTCAATTCAAGTGAAAACTGATAAGGGGCTTCCTGTATTACTGCAAGGGTTTGGCCTATCCTTGCCAAGTCCTCGCTTCAATAATGAGGATATCACTTTAAGTAAAAACCTCATCTCCACATGGTAAATACTACTTCCTTGTCTTTAGTAACTTGTACTACAAATGCTATTTTAATCCTTGTAAAAAAAATCATTTAAGAGATTATAAGTAGAAAGGGAATTAAACCTAGCCTTCTACTATCATGCTTTCCTTTATGAACTTTTAAACTATGCTAGCAAACAAAGGAAAAATTTAGCTTATAAAAGCTAGAAATCATTGAATAGTTCTATTATATTTATCATAGCCTTGAGCTTGGCATTAAATATAAGACTATCCATTTCAAAGGTGATTTTTATACTATTAAAAAGTTATTACTTCAAAACAAGGGATGGTTTCCAAGGCTAATGTCAACACAATAATATGACCCAAAGATTATATAGTTTGCACTATTTAACAATCTATGGTCTTTATGCTATTATTCTTTTTACTTACTAAAGAACTTAAGGCACTTTATAATATAAGGGGAAAGCTTATAATAGCTTTTGCGCCAAGGTTTCTCTTTATAAACTATAACATACTATACTACCCTCCAAAGTATATAAGTTATATTAACAAGGTTAAGATTCCAAATTGAATACTTTCCAACCATCAAGCTTATAATTACTATGATGTCGTTATGCAATTTACTTATGATTTCAAAGGATTAACATAATAGAGTGGAGAATAATGAATGCAATCATTTGCATGCAGTGTAGGTTGAAGAACCTCGCTCAACGGCTTTGGAAAAACTTTGATCATACGAATGATTTGGAAAATCATTCCTCCATCGAAAATGTTGGTTGACTATGTAACAAAACCTACTCTGCGTTGATAAATTTGGCAGCTATCGTGGCAATACTACAGCCATGCACTGCGTGGATAAAAGAGCTGTTGGTAACCCTAAACTTCATTGTCTCCACCTCCTGCGGCGTCTGTCGCTCTGCGACAGTGCTGTGCACCTCTGCGTGGCCTCTCCTCTGTAAAGAATCCTCCATGTCGTTCCCTGGTTGTGGCTTACTCCATACATTGCATATTGATGTTCAGTCCTTCATTCCTCCATTATATTTTTCTCTGCCATACTGAACCGAACCCTTGCCAGTTTTAACGCCTTTCTCCATGGTTTCTATGTTAGGACCTACTGTTTTAGCATCCTCTGGAAGGTTGAGGGTTATTCTTCCTTTTACCTCCCTGCAGTAGGGTTGGCTCCTTGTGCGATGGTTGAACACTGCTGCCAACGGTCGTGCTTTCTCAACGAAACAGGTAAGAATGATGAACTTAAAACCTTGCTTACTGTTTGTCTTAAATTTTTAAGTTTCTTTAAAATAGGTTACAACATTCTCATGTAAGGTTATTTCTTTGTGAAAGCAGGTTTTTACAAACTCCAAGTGCGCGGCCTTTGGTAAGAAGACTGGGGCAGCAGGCTGCAATCCTGGTAAGCCTGGTTACACCATGGCTTGTCCTCCTTATGGTTTTCAGTTGGAACCTTCGAGGGTTGGCTTAAGAAGCCTGAAACCCTTACTGCTTCGTTTTGGTCTTAAAACTACTGGTTAAAAGAATTAATAGATGAAACCCTTCACGCGATGTGAGGGCGTTACGGCTTAGGCCGAGGTTGTAAATATTAGTTATCTTTTATGCTTTAAGTGCTGTAAAGAGAAAACTGGGCTGCAAGCCTGTTTGTGAAGAGGTTAAGACCTCGACTTCGACTTCTTGTCTTACTATATAATTTTGGAAAACACTAGGTGTTTTCGCCCACAGTCTACAATATAATAAAATATACTGTCTTTCTTCTTCTGTAACTTTTGTTTGTATTACTGCATTTATTTTCAATTTACAATCTGTGTATGCAATATGTAAAATACAGGCTTATGACAGCCTTGTAGTGTTGATTTATAATGCGACCGTAAGTAAATTATTATCTTATTTTATAATTATTATTTTATTTGCATAAACTGGTATTTATAGGGTTAAACCCTAATTTTTACAGTTTGAGAATCGTTATAGTTTATTAATTTGATATTATGCGTATTAATACAAATTCTGTTTGTATCAGAGTAAATAAATGTTAATACCTTATTGATTAAGCTCGACGTATGAGCAGTCTAATATTCTGTTATTTACCTTTATTTTTAATTATGCAACTGAGTTATTTTACTATAGATAAATTCTTTTATAAAAAAAAATTGCTGACAGGGTTATGTACCTGGGTTATACCTTGATTTACTTGTTATGTAATCTTGTTAAGTGATATATATAGGGTTTATACCCTTAAGCTAAATAGGTTCTTATATTTTGCTTTTAATTTATTTTAACAAAGTTTCTTGGAAAAGTCAAGTTATCCTGTAGAACAGAATATTTTTAATTCAGGTTTGTAATTTAAATAATTTTGTCATTCCTTAAGTTTAAAAGTATAATATCTTTATGTTGGATAATATAAAAGTATACTATTATTATAACAATAATACTTACTAATACAAAATAATAATCATGTCTTTATTGGAGTATTAGATTCTCTATATGTATAACCTTTGTTTATTTTATAGCATATAGAAGATAGCATTATGCTGTTGTTCTTCCTGCACTGATATGCAGTTACTTAAAGAGTTTTGATAATATTTAATCTGTCTGTTAAGCTAGAATATTACTTAGGAAAAATAAAATAAAACGAATAACCATTCCTATGATCTATCTTACATATATATTTATATATAAAGTAGCATGCATTTATCATCCATACAAGATAGGGTTACCATTCTGAATAATGTTAGAAATTTGTTTAACAACAAGAGGAAAAGTAAAGGAAAAGATAACATTAATGTAATACATCAGTTCTAACTAGTTTGCTTGATTATAGAGTTTAAATTACATTTATTTACTTCTATATTCAGTACTGTTACTTGGTCATAACCAGTTAAATTATTTTTAGACTAGAAGGAAGAAATAGTAATGTTTTCAATACAGTAGAATGAACTAAAGTAACCTTAATCTATCTGCTTTGATAATAGGACTACTGAAATGATTACTGTACAAAAACTAGTTTTATCTGTAAGCATGAACAGCTATCAGTAAAAACAAACATTCCTTCTGATGATATGTAAAGAAACAAAAGTCTAATTTATAATCCCATCATACATCTTTCTATAATTTCTACCTCTATGCTGGAGTACGGTCTGGTAGCCCAGATGTGGAAAAACACAGTAGGTCTTTATTCTACATTAACAGGTTCAATCTACTGATAAATTAGAACAATTACACCACTAACCAGCTAATTCTTCTGTCAAATAATACAACATAACATTCATCCATTCATACTCATTAAAACATAAATAGATAAGTGATAGAACCTGTTTGAACTGAGACAACAACAGCAATGGGAGGCTGTTCCTCCCTACCAACTCCTGGAGAGTGTTTAAAGAGCGACTCCTCAGGACCCCCGAGCTTGCTCTGGTCTCCCTGGCTGAAACTAGGTGCAGCAATGTCAGATACCAGTCCTCAAACTCAGTATGAATCCAGAACTTATCAGTAAGTTCTCCCAGCAAAAAGGCTGTAATAAAATCAAGTTACTGCAACAATCCACTCAGAACAACTTCCTTACTGTTTTTCCCTCTTTCCTCAATGAAATTCCTGAATAACATTCACCTGAATGAATTCTCTCTGGCAAAAATATCTGAGCAGCCTCAGCTCTCTTCATTGAGTACTTTTAAAAGATTGCCTAGGTCTTTTTTGGGTTAACTATCATTTAATGAGCCACCTGCTCTGATCCCACTTTCTTGGGGGATCATGACCCCAATTGTACGGAAGTTGCCACCTGCAACTTAGGAAGTGTTTGAGGATGCTGCCACTTGTCTTTTGCCTTCCACCTAGTTCCATCCACCAGTTTGACCAGTAACCTCTTTTTAACAGCTCTCCCATGCTGTTGTCTCCACAATTTATTTATTAAAAATAAAAATATTCTGAATTACATTCCAATTCTGTTGACTCTACTGAGTCATCAATTCCTACTTAGCATTAAATTTAATATAATGTCTCAAGAATATAATTAAAACAATTTACATAATTTCACAAAATTGGGGTATGTGACAGTCATCCTAGAATTTTGTGTCAGAACTTGTTGGCCTTCTTCCCTTCTGTTTGCCTGTATCACATCACTATCCTTAGTGATTTCTTTAACTATAAACTTTCCATCATCTTTTCTGACTTCATAATGTGCTTCCTCCATCAATGCTATGCTTGCATTTGACATTTCCTGTTGGTCTGTTCTTTCCTTCGGCCAATCAGTGCACACCTTGTTAGTCATTTTAATTTCAAAGTCATTTACTTGTGAAATTACTTTTACCTCATCTTCAACTTTCCAATCATTCACAATCCTCTTGTCAGTCATCATCAACAATTTACTACTGACCTCCTCTTTCTTACCTCTAATTGGATGAATACTATGTTTCCTTCCATTCATTTCAAAGGAATAGACATTCCTCTTACCCTCATGCACTGCTTCTCTGTCAAACTGCAAGTCCTTCCTAATAAAACATGACAAGCATCCATTTCTATGATTTCACATTTTACCTCATCCTGATATTTTCCAATCTAAAATTTTACTTGACATTATTCATTCACAAGAACTTGTTGACCTTTCTGCAGCCATGCAACTCTGTATGGTTTTGGATGTACTGTCTTCTTTAAATTCAGCTTGTCTACCATTTCTGTAGACACCAAGTTATCAGTACTACCACTATCAATAATCAACATGCATCACTTACTTTCAACTTTGCAAACTATTTTAAATAGGCTCCTCCTTTGAACTGGCTCATCAATTACATTTTTCAACAACAAGGCTTCACCTTGTTTAGGGTAATTTATAGGCCCATCTCTAATTCCTTTGGAGCTTCAGGTTCAACTTGCGCTATTTGTGATCCTCTCTATATTACAACATTCTTAGGACAATCCCGTGACATATGGCCTAGCTGCCCACATGTGTAACATCCTACTTGTCCACCTCTTCCTCTTCCTCTTCCTCTTGAAGCATTTCTTCCACCTTTGTTCTCATTATTTATGTTAGGCTATACTTGCTGGTTTGAACTACTAGCTTCACCTGTCTGCTACTATTCCCTTTCTCTAGAGCCTCTCATCTTTGCTTTCTGATTTTGTTTCCTCATAAGCTTTTCCCCAGCCTTCAAAGCATCTTGATATGCTTCCTCAATAGATCTTAATGACAACAAACCTAATTCATCTTGTATATCAAATCTTAGACCATTAATATACCTAAATAACTTCTCAGGTGTGTCTTCCATATGTCAAGAACTGATATTTACCTTACAAAAATCCTCAGTATACTCCCTAACTGTTATTGACTTTTGTTTAAGATTTGCCTAAACAAAATCAACTTATAATCCTTAGGAAGAAATTTACCTTTCAATTTAGCTGTCATTCTCTTCCAGCTATTGATCCTGGCTTTGTTTTTCAATATGCTCTCCTCTTGCACACCATCCCACCACAAGGATGCATGCCCTCTTAACCTTATGACAACAAATCAAATTTGTTTGTCCTCCTTCACTTCAGTATAGTCGAAGTGTTTATTCATAGCATTGATCCAATCAATTAACTCTTATGGATCCAAGCTTCCACTGTAGAATGGCACATGTGCTCTTGAACCAGAACCTGCACCAAAAATAGACCTAAACATTCTTACCTCAGGAGTTTCAGCAGTTGTTTCCTCCTCCTCTTCAGGTATCTCTTCATCACTTGTATCTCCAGTGTGCTCATGATGTATGCCACTTTCTACGGCTTCCAGCCTTTCTCTAAGAGTTCTTATCTCCTCTCTCAATTCTGCATTGGCAAGAGGTCTTCCTCGCCTGCCCTGACCTCTTCCAACTCTAACCTCCATATCTTGACACAACAATTCACTTCTAGATACAATTTTCCTGTCACTAATGTCTTGCTTAGGATCTGTTAGTAATACAGGAGTAAAAGTAACCTTGTTTTTCATACAAAAACTACTCCAACCTCATAAACTAACAATTCACAATCTTTTAGAGACAAAGACTAATGTGAACACACCTTCATACCTTCACGTAGAATCCCTTTTCTTCTGCTCTGATACCACTCTGATGGCACTTGTTTGTTTACAGATCTCAAAACCGAGAACTAAAAAACTAACAGGCCTGAATCTTCTTGTTAAACAGCTTATGGCACTATCTAACCTCCTTTCCGCACCTTAGCAAATCGCAAAAATCGACTTTTCACTTTTCAAAACAAGGTTTCCGTCTTTTTCCCACTTTCCCGATTTCCGATTTCCGGTTTGGAGTACGGAAGTCGGATTATTGAGTTTTGAACCTACATTTCCGCATTTCTTTACCTTTTTTGGGTTTCACTTTTTGGTCCGGGCTGCGGAAGTCAGATTTTCAACTTTTCTTTATCTTTGTCCTTGTGTTGCCGCTTTCTGACTTCTAGACTTCGGAATCGGAAATCTCACTTTCTCCTTAACTTTTTTTTATTCTCCTGCTCTCCACCCTCTAACCTCCGCACTGTCGATCCTTGTGGATTTGCTCTCAACCGTTGATTTGCCTCCAGATGTGGATCACGGTTTTAAATTTTTGGATCTATGTCTCCTTGTTGTGGAAATCAACGACAACCATTGATCTTCTCTAGGATCAATCCCTACCGTATGATTGACTTAGGTTTAAATTAGACTCGTCCTTGGTTTGTGAAATTCGATTTCGACTGCAAATCTGCCGAAGATATGCGTCCTTCAAGGTTCTGAAATCTTTACTTAAAGGGTCAATTCCCTTCTACAATGCTTCTTACAAGCGGTTTCAGTTTCCTACAACATATATCAAAATTCGAAATACAAACATCAATATGCACACAGATAATTCCAAACTCATATTCCTGGTAATTAAAATGAAGGTAAAAAACACTCAATAATTTTCAGAGTACAATTACTCAAGGAAACTGTACTCTTCACTCCTAAAACTCTCATACAATATAAACAAGCTTCTTCGAGCTATCCTCAACCCTCAATGAGATATCCTAGCTCTGTGATCTAAACTAAGCTTCTGTGAGCGAACAAGATCTGTAAGCTAACTAAGCTTTTGTGAGCTAGCAAGCTCTGTAAGCTAATTAAGCCGATTAATCAAAATAACATAGACTCTATTTATTACAAATGAAGTTCTGTTTTCCAGATCCTATATAGAAGGAACATAACCCTTATTCAACTCTGCTGACCCTATGATTCATTAGTGACTCATGAACTAACTGCTACAATCACATTGCTGTCCAACTAATTCAAACTTATCATTACAAGTGGAAAGGACCTAGTGTCCTTATCCAAATTTATTCAGCTTACATAAAAAAAGTTTTATTCATGTGTGAGACTCTAGGTCTCCTTAGGGTTCAACTAACCTTGGTGAAGTCATGGATAACTTCATTTTCATGAGCCTATGCTCCTGCACCAATATCCCACATGCATGGGTTGAAATAATTCATTATACTTGATAATAGTAAGAGTTCAACCACAAAATCATTCCATTGAGCATGATGTATTATCCCATGAGCTCCTCCCTTAGCGCACTCAAGACTTTGAAAGACACTTTTGGTTGGATGTTTGTAATGCAATGAAAAATGGTTTGTGGATGCTTAACTCAAGATTTTACACTTTGGGTGATGTTTGTAATGCAATTAAAAAGGATCCATCTAACTAGGGGATGATTTTGACTTTCAGGTTGATTTTTTGTCGGAATCTGGTGAAGTTAACCCACAAAATCTGTAAATTATGTTGTTTATTGGGTGATTTTAAGTGCAGAAATGAAATCACATGACACGAAAACCCCTCTACACCCACACTCTGCAAGATGTAGCAGTGTTTTTTCCAGTTTTGAAAATTCCATGAAGATTCATGGCCAAAAACATGTAAAAACCAACCGAAAATAAGGGGAAAATCGTCCCGTGACAACTCGCAATGAAAAATGGTTCGTGGATGGTTAACTCAAGACTTTACACTTTGGGTTTTGGTTTGATGTTTGTAATGCAATGAAAAATGGTTCGTGGATGCTTAACTCAAGACTTTACACTTTGGGTTTGATGTTTGTAATGCAATGAAAACTGGTTCATGGATGCTTATGGGTAATTGGTATAATTGGTAATGAAAAATAAGTTTGTGGATGCTTATAGTAATTGACGGTTTATGGGTAATAACTTGGTAATGAAAATAAGTTCGAAAGGTGCTCGGTGCATGCCAAACATGAAAAAAGGAAAAATAGTTCGTAGATGCGTATGGGTAATTGGTAATTGGTGTTGAGCTCAATGCCAAAACAAGTTTTTTCCAAACATAACAAAAGGAGCTCGGGTGTATGTCAATTTTGTTTTGCCAAACAGAACAAAAGGAGCTCGAGTGCATGCCAAAATGTTTTGCCAAGGAGCTCGGGTGCATATCAAATTTGGTTCAAAGTTTGAATTAGAAAAAAAATATATTTTTTTAATTAAAATAACCAAAGCCTTTTTAAAATAAATATAAAACAATATTTAAAAAAAAAACTATATGAAATAATTTTTAAAATAACATATTTTTATATTTATATTTATTATTATGTTTAATATGTGGTTGGGTTTAAAAAATGGATCAAAGCGACTTGGAGTTTTCAAATACAACAAGGGAGATCAAAGACAAATCAAAATGTAGCAATCCTCCAAGCTGACAATTTGAGGATAAAAGAAACTTGACCATTTTGGTAGCGAAAATCGAGGTCCCTCTTTATATGTGTGCTGCAGGAAACTAAAATTTTGATGGGGCGAATTCTAGTACCAATAGTCACCACACACTATTTCCATGCACTTCGGGTTAGTTTTTGCTAACCATGGGGGGGAATCCATAGTGACTTTATAGGTAAACTAATGATCTAATCACCTACTAAAAATAAGATGTCCTTAAAAACTTACAAAATTCAAAACACAAGTAAATATTCCAAATGGGTCCTCCACTACAACAAAATAGGAAATTAGCGCCTAAAATAGCATTGGAATTTAGTGTATTTGAGTTCATGAATTGGACACTTCTGCTGGAATGAAACTCGGCGCCATAGTGCATGTTCACTTTGGCGCCGGAAATAATCCAGAAGTTATGCCTAATTTAGCACCAAAAATAGCACTAGAAATGTCAGTGCTAGAAATAGCACCTAATTTAATGCCAGGAATAGTGCCTAAATTGTGCTTGGAATAACACCAACAATAGCGCCTAAAAAGGCTTCCAATTTTGCTTCTAGTTTTTCTCCTAGTCGTTCTTTCTATTTTGCTTCTGGTATTACATCGAAAATAACTTCTTTTTTGGCTTCCTAATTGACACCAAGTTTTTCTTCCATTATGATGTCCTTTGTTTCTTCCATATTTGCTTCTGGTTTTGCTTCCAGTTTTTCTTTCGATATAACGTCGCTTGTTGCATCTAGGTTTGCTTCCATTTTCACATCTTTTGTTGCTTCTAATATGGATTCTATTATTATGTCTTTTGTTGCTTCTAAAATTGATTCCAGTCTTACTTCTTTGTTTTCTACCTGAATTGCTTATGTTTTTGCTTCCTAGGTAATGCCAAGTTTTGCTTCCAAGATTGCTTCTAGTTTGACTTCCATTGTTTCTTCATTTTTTTCTTCCAAAAATGCTTCTCGTTTTTCTTCCATATATTCATTTAATATTTTTTATTTCAATTTTATTACTTAAATATATCATGCCTCTTAAATAACTTATATGATTATAGACTAAGTCATATTGCATTTGAAATATTTTATTGGATAACCTTTATAAAGATTATTTAGGGAAACGAACATCCATACAAACTAACAACATCATTATACTTATTAAATCTCCATCAAAATAAAATCTACAACAACCATTATATATAAAATAACAATATAATTATTATAAGATGATCATCATTGCATCGAGAGTTGTGAGGTGCTCTACAACTCAATTTGGGGAGATGTTGTCACAAAGGTAACGTAACACTACACCAACATATTGGATAAAAAAGGAAAAAAATATAGAGAAAAACATGTTGGCTTAATTTATCAAATAATAATAAAAACTCAATATTAAAACCAAATGAAAAGTAATTAAAAAATCCATGTGAAACCCGGATTTACGAAACACCAGACGAATACAAAAATTACACCTCAAGAAATTGAATCCCTCTCGGTGATTTGTAGATTGAGGTTTTAAATGGATCTATGCCAGTATATAATTAAAACAAGTACATCAAACATCTATAATTTAATTGAACTTGACAACATTCATCCAGAGCAGTAAATTAAAATCATCATACATAGTAAAAATCCAGCCAAAAATCATCGACCACTTCCAACATATATAAATTGACAAGTCAATATTGATAAGACCATCATCATATATAACTAAAACAAGTGAAATTCAAATATGTCAGTAGATCAATAACATGTCAAAATGATACATGTCAAACAATCAACGTAAGTCAAAATGATACATGTCTATTTGATATATGTCAAAATGATATATTTCAAAATGATACATGTCAAAATGATACAACTTAATAATATGGCACTACAAGTGAAAATGATACATATGATAGTAAACATGAAAAGAGGAATCATAATGATAAATCAACAATGGTCCATGATGCAGTCTATATGATCAAATATGTCACTGGCTATTACCAACAATTGCCTCATCATCATCATCACCATTGTGATCATCATCGTCATTTGCCTTGGTCTCTTCTGTATTGGCCTTGCCATCATCATATCCCATGGATGTACTAGACCCAACATAATATGGATCTATATCATCATCAGGATCAACTGGATCTTCTGCAAGACCCGTGTTGTGCAAAAAACACATTCAAAATGAAAAGTTGTTATTTATTTCATGCAATAATTAAATTTTATGTTATATTTCTAATATTAAAACACGTGAAACGAAACCATAATCATATTACATCAATATTAAAGTGCACATACAATAATAAAATTTCAAATAAGTCATAGATATGTCATTCCAATGATGTAAAACATTCAACAATTCTAATAAATGTTAGTAAAGATCATTAAAAAAATGTTGTATAATCTAACTATAAACTGTAAATTATGTAAACTTGAGCTCATATGTGTTTTGGACACCTACTAAAGCTCTGTTGAAGTCATTTGAGTATCCCATCTCTTCTAGTTGGGTCCACTTCCACCAAGTTGGTCTACCTAGGTGGTCCTCCTGCCACCTAAAAAATACTGCATAGCCAACTCTATGTCCTCCAGTCAATCTGCGAAGAGGTCGAACCCATACTTGATAAAATGGTCACTCTTTGATCCCCAATATGATGGATTCCTCAACATACATAACTCCCTCTATCCATAATTGTACCGAGTGTCCTCTGAACTAAATTGTATAACCTTGATCCTTCAAGGCTGAAACTAAAAGCACATTCACTCTTATAGGAGGAACATATAGAACACGATGAAAGGTTAGAGTCCATCCCGAGTCGAAATCAAATTCACTTGAACCATTTCTTCTACCAACTACTCTTTCCATGTGGATCCCACACCTCACCAAGCATCTAGCAGCTACCGATCCAGGTGGTTAAATTGAATCACACTCCCCTATCAGATGGCATGTGGCACCACTGTCTATATACCACCCATCTCAAGAAATATCCTTTGAATCTAGGATTAAGAAATACTCCTTCTTGAAAAATGTGGATAATTTATTGAATGTGGTAGCCAGCTTCTCCTCCTCCTCCTCTGTTTCTCCACTATCCTCCTCTTCCTCTGCTTGCACATCATGAAATAGTGAAGTAAGGGATGTTAGTATACTCAATTATACTTATGCAATTACTTCAAAAACAAACTTTAACTGTTGTTTAAATTGAATAACACCAAAAATATTACGATGTTGTGAAACAAAGAATAATTCAACCGCATGTCAAAGACAAGTGATTTAACCTGTAAACCCCACTACCTCTGGGGAAAACCAGCAATGCTTGTGTTATTCTCTTTTTTATTGAAGGGTATGTATTAAATTACATTACAATAATATGGACTCCCTCTCTAGGTATGAACCAAATCGTCCCACTATATTCCACTTCTAACTTGACTGGAAGACCTACTTGCCTTAATCGTACCACTTGTATGAGTCTCTAGGGAAACCCTTCTTTCTCTACTAAAAAACCCTAGGAGAATCAACTCAGACGAAACTCTTTCTACTTCTCTTGACCACAAACCCTAGTGATACAACCCTAGAAGAACACAATTAGGGAACAAGCTTCCTAGGCACACCATATTCTTTTGGTTACAAAGGTCCCTTGGATAATCACTAGAGTAGAAGTGATCAATGTGTGTGTAGGGTAAATTTTTTCCAAGACAACCTTGAAGCCTTGCGCATGTGTTGCTTGCCACATGCACCCGAGGTGGTCCCTTGGATCCCCACCTTTTCACCGATATCATCCTACCAACTCTCTATAAAAACTTGTTTCCAAATTGGGCCATCAAGTTTGTGCAAGGTGTTGAACCCAAGCAACCTCAAACTTGTCTCTGCGGTTTCCTCAGGGTGCATATTCCCAGCCCATATGCAACACCTCTTTTCTATTTTACTTGCAATCATCATGGGGTGACCAAGGATACTCTAGCCAAGGTTTTTACACCCTCCCCCATCTAAAATAGTTACCGCCCTTAGAAATGTCCTCAAGAATATACTATTATGAAGGCATTGGTCAATCTTACTCATCCAACTATAGTTGACCCTTCAACCACTTCACAAGAATACAATTGGAACTTTTACACAAAACTGCACTTAGTCTATTCTCATTATGCTCCTTATCCACTACATGCGATCATGACACAAGCAAATTGGTTAGCTAATCCAACTTGGCGCCCAAACCATGAAAGTGTCTCACGGCATGAAAGTTTGAACCACACATTTCAGCATAAAATTCCATCTTGATTATGCAACTTCCCTTCTCAACAAGGAATAGTTGTTGTTGAACTCACAACATCTCTAATTTGCATTCACTTCATTGACACCCATCACCAAGGTGCCTTGGTTGTGCTGCATACCCTTAGACAATGAGCCACTCCATTTTCTCAATGGGAAATGGATGGCAAGTGGATTCCAAGGCCACCACCTCCATCTACCTCTGATTATTATTCACATTACATCTTGTTGAAATACACCAAGTAATTCAAGTTGCAACTAATCATACCGTCACCTTCAACCAACAACTTCTTGGCTTCTCGTTCAACTACACATCCCAATGATCCCAACATACCAAATGAAAACACTTCTTTTTCCTTAGGAGCATCATCCCTATCAACCAGGTTTGCTGTTAAGACCAAGATTCACAGGTCAAAAGCATATGGTTCCCCCTTAGTTGTATTTTTCCTCAATTTCCATGTTGTTGCTTCAGTTTTCATCATCGTGCTTGTCCACACTCTTAGGCCAAAATACTTCCAAAGATTCCACCATGGAGTCAACAATATTGTTTGCGGTGTTCACTAATGTACCTAGCTTGGAAAACTTTTCTCAAACTCTCTTTAACACACCTTTGTCTAACCAATCTTGCACAACCTTATCATCTATATTCCCTTGACTAGGCTTGAATTAGTTTAAATAGAATAATTGATTGAGTTTTATAGATGAGTTTGACTAAGTTTCAAAGCTGAGTTTGACTTATTTTAAGAGCACATTATTGACTTAGGTTGATTGAGTTAAGAGCATGTTGTTTTGACTAAGTTTGACTAGGTTTTAGAACATATTTGGTTTGATTTTTTAAGGGCATATTCGCTATGCGTATAAGTTGGATCAGGGCTGAGTTTTTGTAGGAATATTGGACTATATAAGGGTCATATCTTCTAATGTATTTTGATTACATAAATCCTCTACGCTGAGACCATATTTTGCATGTTATTAAGGGAACAATATGACCGTGCCTAGGGTATATATTGGCTGGGTTTTATGATGAAAGCAAAATATTAATGTCAATATTGATAAGAATTGATTCACCCCCCCTCTCCCAGTTCCTAGACTAATCCAACATCAACTGGGCTTGACTCAACTTGATTCAATTTAACTCAACTCCACTCAAATACACTCAACTTTAATTGACACAACTCACTTCAACTTATCTCAATTAGATTCCATTAACCAAACTTGACTCAAATAAACTCTAATCAACTCACCTAATCTAAAAATGCCTTGGCTTGACTAAAATCAACTTACCTCAATTCATCCCAATCCAACTTTAAGCAACTCTAATATACTCATCTCAACTTGGCTTAATTTAACTTGACTCAACTTGACTTAAACCATCTTAAGGTGACTTGACCCTACTTTACTTGACTCAACTAAACTCAACTTAAGCCAACTCTACTCTACTTGAACCAAGCCAATCTAATCATAGTAAAAGAAAAATGTGTGTTTCCTTCACATTCAATTATGTGAGAAATTTCTCTTGGATTGAATATGTGTAAGAAAGAACCACCACCACTTTATTGAGCTTATTGCATCCCAAGTATGCCATGAAATATGGCGATGCCTCTAAATCATCGAAACAACTATGAAAGTTATGAGTAAATTTATTGAAAGTCAAAATAAATGGGAGACTTTGAGATCTAGATTTCTTCCCAATGGTTGTATTTACCATCCCTTTCTTCTGTGTGGCATTCAAATCATTCAAAGTTTTCAACAATAACTATAATTATTGTTTACTTTAAAAAAATCTTGTAGTGAAATGTTAGACTTGACCTTTTTCATATCATAAAAAAAAATTTGTAATTTGTTTCTTATTTATTTTAAGTAGTAGGAGAAGATGTTGTAGGAACAATGGAGTGGTTTAGTTAATGTGGAAAAGGAAGTTGATGGAATAGAAAACCAATGTTTTGTTCACTTCACAGTGGGTAATCCTTCTTATTATTCTATATCGTATGAATATTTTCTACCACTTTTTAATCCTTTTAGCATTACTTTTGGTTTCATAGTTATGAAATATAACCACAATAATGTTGCCAACAATGATGATTGTCTTTATCCTCAATATTTTCTACAACTTCTTTAATAGTTGAAGATTGGTTCCCACCTTCATTAAAATATGATCAATGAGGTTTATAAATTTTAGGTATGTTATCTCTGTTTTTTCTACTTTATGGATGCAATAAAAATGCTCCATAGCCATGTCCTCCAATCCCATATAGTTGTTGATTGTAGATGTTTCCAATGGATTTGGGACTATTATTTCCTTTTAAGTTATGAAATTATCTAAAGGTATCTTATCTGCACTAATCAGATATATCAAAAGTTTCCCACCTTTGATTGCAAAGGTAGTGTGGTATATCATTATTCACTTTTGGTAAAAAATGGCAATTAAAAAGGAGGATGAACTTGCAATTAGGTGGATTATATTCAAAGGTACCTTGCAGGGTGCCACACTAAAGTGCTACCAAAGAATAGATAAGTGGCAATGTTTTAGCCACTGTGAGGAAATTTTCCAATAGTTAAAAGATGCACGTGGATACCCAAACATGAATATCAAAGCACTTAAAAAAACTCTAGGCATCCCACCCACTGCTTGAAGAAACAATTGACAACTATGACCATTGGTTGAAGTATTGTTTGGCATTTGAGATATCATGTTGTTCAACTAAATTTCACGCATAGGCTCATTCAATGACTCTAACCTAACCTTAGTGCATATGGTAAGTTCCCACAACAATAGTCATACCAAGAATCCTTTGATCTCACCTAGATTTATAAGATGATCCCAAATTGCCATAACAAGACAAAGAATAATGTTTGGAAATTGACTCTAGAAGAAGGGAAATGAAGCCAAATCATTCAAGTCGTATAGGCATCATGATGGTGGTAGAGATCATAACCATGAAAATAACCAAAGGAAGTTGAACAAGTTCAACTTCTATTGAATGTGTAACACCATAGACTAGTTGAGGCTTCTACTATTGTAATCATGAAGAATGATTGAAAGTCCTATAAATGTTTCCACTATGGAGCTTGGGGCTATGTAGTACTGTATCACTCATATCCCTAACCAAGCATGTTGCATCACGTGCAGTCGTGACATCCATGACACAAAATATTGTCTTGAAATCAAAGGGACCCCTCCAAAGGGTTGTCTTTATATACAAGTAATTGAAGAATAACAACCACAAGAATATTTAAATGTTACTCATTCCCAACCCAAAGGGTATGGCCCATAGGGATTGAATGACTAATTTATTCCCAAGAAGGACAAGATGGATTTCATTGAGTAGCATCACATATTGGAACAGAGCCTAAAGGATTTACAATGATACACTTGACAAGCATACCAACACTGCCATCGAAGGTGAAATGTAGATCCTTAAAGAGAAACTATTAAGGAACTCACCAACTAGTTAAAGGTGTTAGTTGAAGATATATGGATTCCATGTCTACCTTCGACATGGACTATATAAGGGTTAGATATTGGATTGTTTTTTACCTTCATTTATTCCATGTAGAGCACACTCAACTCCAACAAGCTCACAATGACATTCCACAAAGTTTGAAGGAACATAAAAATGCCATTCATGGAGGTTTCTAATGGAGTCTTATAAGAGTGGACACATGAGAACCATGAAATCTATCCAATATATTTAAAAAACATGTTTGGGTGGAAGCACAACAACCGTCCTTGCTTCTTTTAATTCAAAGCAAGGCAATATCACCTCAAGCACTAGAAAATATTTGATGATGTATCAATGTATTTTTATATGCATGATCAACTACAATCATTACCGAGAACACTAGAATCAAGAACCCATCCTTGGTGGCTAGCACACTTTGTCTTAACAACTATCTATGGCCGGGACATAATATGAACTCTGTTTCTTTACCAATTTACTCGAATTAAAGGCAACAAATATTGTTGGTATTTTGGTGCAATCTAACTATGACACTATATGATTTTTGTAGAACAAATAGAAGCAATTTAAGTATATAAGTACCCATGAAGAAATTCCAATCCATATCCTTCCAACGTTTATCGATGGATTTGCACTGAAATCACATTGTTACACAGAAAAAATTGGGAAACTAGAGATTGGGATGTATTCTAGCGACCATTTGTTACATAAATAAATGAAGGGTTCAATAAGGACTAATAGCCTTTTACTAAACTCTAAGGAAAATACATTAGTTCACAATCAAATGCAACTAAGACCAAAATCAAATTCTTGTCTTTTTCTACCTTGCAAGCCAACAAAGTGGATCATATTTTGACAACCTAGACCAAAGAGTAGCTTGAGGGCTAGTAGGTAGATCATCAACGATACAATCAAAAGATAGAAGAAGGGAGAAATGGTATTCCAAGAAAGATAACATTGTCTTGAATGGGTAATATGTGAATTTCATAAATATTGTAGACTATTGTGATCATCAAACACTAGTTGAAGTGAATGCTTTTATTTGAGAAGTATCCAAAGTGTTTGTGTATAATTATTGTGACTTGATGGTATCCAAAAGGAATATGGAGAACTTGAAATTGAGATCTAACCAACAACCATGGAAATTAGACATCAACCATATTGCATGAATATGAAGTATAAGGCTACAATCCAAGAATAAATTTAGAAGATGCTTGATGTTAGATACTACTCAATTAAGCAAAGTGGATGGGTGTGATATATAGTGTCACCAAGAAGAATAACAAGACACTGTGAATTTGTGTACTAGAGTTACACAATTTAAATAAAGTAGCAGTTAAAGATCCTTTTCTAGCTCCTTTTATTCAAGAAATTTAGAAGGGGTTATAGGAAGATAGATTTATTCATTTATGGATGGCTATGCAAGGTATAGATAAGTGTCAATAAGGGAAAAATCTAGACCCTTGATGACATTTTCCACCAAGTGGGGTGCCTATGCACACAAAAGGATGCTCTTTGCAGTGGTAAATCCATATTCATGTTTTTCTTACACAAGAGCCAAGATCTTCAAAGGCTTCATTCACATAACTTTGGATCCCTACCCAAATAATTGGGCTCTATTTGCATTCCTAAATAATCATATTTTAGATCTTTGAAGTACGTTGCGTAGGTTCTATGAGATAGTGGTCTCACTGAACCTAGAAAAAAATGTTAGTTGCTTCAACCCTTTGGAATAATGTTGCAACACATTGTGTCCAAGAAAGGGATGATCATTTTCCTAGATAAAATTATATTTATTCATGTTCTTAAGCCACAAATGAACCCTTCCAAATTCAAATCATTTGTGGATTACGAAAGGTATTATCATAAGTTTGTGAAAGGGTACACTAAGTTGGTGTATTCCCTATAAAGGATTCTAAAGAAGGAGATACCCTTTGTTTGTTCCAAAGAATGCCAATAAGAATTCTAAGCACTAAAGGATAAGATTTCCATTGCTCACAATCTTTGATTTTCAAACTGGACCAAAGTAATATAAATTCATGTTGATGCATTGGGCATGGAAATTGTGGTTATTTTATGGGAGATAAAGGGATGGATCACCAGATATACTTTGCTAGTAGAAAACTACAATCAAGAGAGCACAATTACAACACAACTTAGTGGGAATATTTAGTTTTGGTTTATAAATTGAAAAATAATGACATTACTTGTTGTCCAAATTGTGTAACTTTCATGTTGATCATCAAGCCCTAAATGTGACTTTCACGTCTTTGTAAAATTGAATAGGGCCCATGATGGACCCAATCAACTGTCAAGAATTAAGAGTGGTGAATTGGATAAGGCTAGGGATGGTGACTTCCTCAATGCTAGTGTTTTTAAAGTTCACATCACCTTGGGGTATCTAAATGACATACTTCATATCTTTCAGCATGGAATGACACAATAATATGTGACACAAGTCCAATGGTGAATCATAGTACACAAGCGCTAAGGTTCAAATTGGTAACATGTTTATTATATTGAAATTAAATAAATGTACCCTTCATCAAGGTATACCATCATATAAGATGGAGTATTTGATATTGGAATTCCATACATGCAATGTTGGTCGAGGACATTTCCCCACCACTAGAGTGTCACATATATATTTTATTTGGGACTTTAATGGTTGACACTATTCAATTATTCTTTCAAATGGGTCAAGAGATGTGCACAGTGTTAGAAGGAAAGTGCACACATTTTTATTTGGCTTTATAATGAACTCCTCCTAATCCTTCCAATGTATACTTTTTAGAATTGGGAAATAGACTTTATCAAACCTTTCGTTTCATTAAATAAAACATCATTTCAATATATTATTGTAGTGAGGACCATGTACACTAAGTGGGTTAAGGTACCATACATTTGAGTGGGGCCATCTGAAGCAACAACCAAGTTTTTTTAAGAATGTTCTTTGTAGTTTTGGATGTCCAACACAAATCACTTATAACCAAGGGACCAATTAAATAGAGAAGATTGTCATTAGCTTGATGAATATTTTCCAATTCATGAATTCGAAGAGCATTCCTTACTACCCTAGGGACAATGGATAAGCTAGAAGCAAAATCAAAGTATTGGTTTTTATTCCCATGAAAAATTATGACATGAAGAGATCAAGTTGGACTGACAAAATTCATGCAACACTTTGGGCATATTGGATGGCATGGAATAATTGACCAAGGCAAGCACTATTTCGATTTGCATTAAAAAAAATAAACCATCATTCTAATAGAATATTGGGGAGAAATATAGGTTACCACCAAAATAGTCATTCAAAGAACAATTGAAGGAATTTGAAAAGTTTAATGAAGACCACCTATGGGCCATAATTCAACAACAAATGGACAATAAGAGTATGTTCAAGAGGTAAAGTGATGGTAATTCGAAGACTTGCAACTTTGAATAAGGACAAACCATACTCCTATATTATAGTTGGAATAAGGAAAGGTGGAAAATATCACTTATGATTGGTTGGGATCCTATAAGCTCTCTTAGTATAAACCATGTCATAGGTACTCCAACAACCTAGTGAGTGGATGGGTATGATCCCAATGTTTCCTTTGGGATGGAGCCTAACTTTAGACAAAGGATCCAACAACAAATACATGTACATAGTTTTGTTGATTCTAACTTAGAATGCAAAATTATTGGGTGTTTGTAGTAGAATCAGACCAATAAGGGCTGGATGGGAATATATGAATCCAACTACCTGCATGGTACCAAGGATTTTTGTCACTTAGTACTTAGAAAATACATGCATAATGAGTCACTAGAGTGTTGGGATGCCAACATTATACATTGTGAAGTTTTGATTGAACTTACTCTTAAAAAAATGAGGTTTATTGGAGTGTTGGGATGCCAACATTACACATCATGAAGTTTTTATTGAACTGACTCTAAAACAAAACAAAAAATTATGAGGTTTCAATGCTTGCACTAGAGGTAATGAAGAAGGATGAATCAAAAAATTTATTGAGCAATAATAGTTCTATCTCCTCAGATAGGATACTAGGTTTTGTTCTTGCAAAGACAAATCAAACCAACACATTGGAACCACCTATGTCTCTAGCCCTAAAAGATATGATATTTTCATATCCAACCTTGGTCCTTGAATCCTTCATGATGTTTCTAGTGGATCAAATAATACAATTGGTTCAAAGTATACTATTAAAAAAATGGAGCCACAAAGGGACGGACATGATGTGTCATTGAATTTCTTAGTGGTTGTGAATGAGATGAGGAAAGGTATGACTTGGGACAACCTATTCTAAATTTGGGAGGGTGTAGTGTGCCTAAGTTCAACTCTATTGAATGTGATAAACCACCTAAGATTATAGCTTCCTGAAATCCCAACCATGGGACGATGTTTGTGTCCCTTACTACTAGTTTAATTGAACACACTAATACTAAATCCCCTAAATCCTCAACACTTTCTAAAAAATGTCCATAAAAAGAAGCAATTAAAATCCAACATTAAGTCTTTGCATTCACTGAGATCTTTACTTTTTTAAAGGATCTGAGAGGGATAAAAGGAGGACTTGTTATGTACCTGGTAATTACGATAACTTGGTTTGCTTAGAACCAAGAAATGTTGAGGTTTTGATGATTATTGTAGTAACTAGGGTAGGTTGTCACGCCAATGGAAACTAGAATTCAAATCAACTATCCCATATTAGTAAAAAAATGCTGAGTCCCTTGGAATTTGGCACATTAAGTAGAGACAAACATATAAAGAATCCAGAGACATCCTACTCGAGGCTATAGATACCATTAAAGAAAGAATGAGAAATGTAGTAAAAGGTCTCAACAAGAGCCATTACTCAACTATTGATACCTCATCCTCCATCCATATTACAAAGTCACTCCACTTTTTTCTTTGTAACATTTATTTTTCAAATGGTGTTGGATGACGACCATATTTATCCTCCTGTAAAAATCATAGCACATGGGCTAGTTAAACTAATTAATATGCAATCGTTTACCTTTTTTTAAGAATTAAAAAAATATCATTTCACATATTAAATATACTTACAAAAGTATAGATAAAGTCATGTATACTTTTTGTCCACTATGATGCGTGGCATGAAGTTTTCCAAGCCTAGCCTTGGAGGCCTTGTCCTTAAACATATACTAATTCAATTTAACTATGCACAAATAAAATATAAAAATCGTTTAATAATTTGATATAATCTTATGATGAAATTCAAATACCTAGGTGCTCTTCTCACTAGACTTCCTCCGTGTATTTGACTTATCATATCCTTTTACAAGTTCTTTCCATACTTTAAGACTTACATCAATTGGACTTTCTTAGCCTTTACTCGGGTGAGATTTTTTTTGATCTTATTTGTTTGGTTGCACCAAAATCTCTTGCAATTTTGATACATTTGTTTTTCTTCTTCTTTACAGACCAACATGTGCCAAATTCAGTCTCCATGTCACGGAGAACTGCTTTCTGCAGGTGCATCCGTATATTTGATAATGGCAAATATAGATGGTATTTGAATTGTTGAAGGCATGATTCCTTCAACCTATTCACAATTTTTGTTTTCCAATATATGACATTCGGATTTTCCTTGAAACCGCGTCATATTCTATCTTTGTATCGTAGATTCCAATGCAAGATGCAAAAGATGCCATAATGGTAGAACTAAGTGTCCCAGGAGTGGATGGGAAATTGGAAGTCTCTACCCCTTGTTCCAAATTTGTAGAGTTTATTGTTATTGATTTCCTCCTTGATGTTCTGCTCGATCCATGAGTGGCGGGGCAATCAATTGATTCCCTTTGACACTGTTGATTTCGTTGCAATGTTTCAAGGGTTTTACTAGAACGTTTTTTGTAGAAATAATAGATCAATGCTATGAGCAATGATGCTAAGAAGAAGCACAGGAAATAGATCTTGCTACTAAGAATTCTCACAAGCATACACAGGAAAAATAGAGAGAAAAAAGAGATTGAATCACATGAATGAAGAGATGAATATTGGTGTGTATCCTTCCATTGAATAATTATGAATAATAGTGTACATAAATAGTAAATCCTCATAGGAAAATCGAATTGTATGGAAACAACTCATAAAGCTCAAAAAGGCTGACTTACCAAAATATAGCAAACCCCCATAGGTGGCTAAAGCACTTCCCCAATCTATCAAGGACCTCACGAGTTGGAAAAAGCATGAGTGAGTTGTCAAGGAGATGGAAAAAACATGCTAATCCTAGAAAATGGAGAAAAACTAATGGAGGATGGGTTGGAAACAAAAGCTCCCAGTTTCCTAGTTGACTAGCTTTTATCTTATCCATAGAAAAGCAGGAAAAGCAGAAAAAGCAGAATAAAGAAGAATCTATTGTAAAGTCATGTATACTAATTATGGATGGTCAAAAGGTGGTCAAGATCAACCTAGAATTGGAAATAAATCATTCCTAGGATATAGATGGCATGTATTGACTTTAAGGTGCAAGTGGATGCCAACTAATTAAGCTAGTGGGTGAATAATTAATCAAATAATGATTAATTATTTTATCCTAAGTTGTGAGTGGGTTAAATATATTCCAACACCCCCCTATAAGTCTGACTTTATGATGGTATGCCAAAAAATATAGATGCATATAGATGCATATAGGGCCTAGCAACAAGGCTATGGTCACCCTTTAACAATTATTATGTCTAGAAAAGTGAGAAAAGAGGCAAAACCACATGGGGAAAATCCTCCCTCAAGATAGGACAAGGCAGAAAATTTGAAATATGTCTTCAACATATCTTCATCTTCACTTTAATGAAGGCAAAACCACATGGAGAAAATCCTCCCTCAAGATAGGACAAGGCACAAAATTTGAAATATGTCTTCAACATATCTTCATCTTCACTTTAATGAGCTAGCTGAACTGTTTTTGGATGAAGGAATTGCTGAAGAAATCATGAACTCCATGATCATGCGCTAGAGTGTAGAACCTGCAAGAAGGAAGAGGAGAGACTCCTTGTATCTCATCAACTGATGAAGTAGGAGCATTATCTAAATGCTTCTTTCTGCTGTCAAACTCTGATCTCCAAACATAATCTGAAATGGAAAAGAGATCTGTGCATACACCTTTCCAAAGAGTACAAAAATTAAGACAATTTATTTCACACCCAATTCCCTGAATAGCTGCAAAATTGTGATGTGGATCACATGTCAATATTCCAATCTAATGTAGCACCTATATAGATCTGATATGAGGCTGATAAAACTCTGATATATCAGAAATATTAGCATATGGAATAGCAAGGATAAAGGCTTCAATGGCTCCATGAGGATATAGGGCTAGACTATGAAAATTATGAGCAACCAGGGAAAACTGATAGGTGTAAAAATCTGAATGATGGATGGGCATAAGATCTGAACCATAAGTGTTTAGAAAATATCCAAACATGTTTAATATCAGTCCATATATGACTAAGGTCATGGAAAACCAACCACTGAAAGTTAAGAAAGACTTCAAATCATGTAAGATAAATATCACTACATAAGAGACCAATGAGGAATCAACTAGTGAGCTTGGGATTTGTATAGTCTTTGGAATATTCAGACGTATGATAGATGGTATGTATGGTGGTATTATATGTGTATCAACCTGCAAATATGCTTCTAAATCAGAATCCAAAGGATCACATATAAGCATATCAATAGACTCATGGGAATACACTGGTAATGAATCCTCTGTATGAAAGGAGGAAAGAATGAGATGTTCACAATCTTCAAGAAGGCTCTGAGTATTAATGCAAAGAACAAAGGAGGATACACTGAAGCACATGAGATCAAGTAAGGTAAGTGGTATGACACAAATAAGGCTTGATGTGGCTAAGCAAACATCCTGGAATTCACTGGGTTGCGCACCATCAATGAGAGAGGTATGCACAAGGTGTGAAGAATCTGGCACATAGATCTCAGAATCTGAGATAGGATATTTAGAGAACAATGAATGGGTTATAGGATCATAATCAATATCAGCAACAGCTCCATATGTTACTTCTTTTTCATCAATAGTATCACAAGAAGAAAAATCACCTTCAAGAGACACAGAAAAAGATGGCTCTTCAATATTTGCTTCTTGGTTGAAGGAGGAAGCATTCGAATCAAAGAGGGAATCAACAACATGAACTGTATGAGAAACTTCTTCATCATGATCAAATTCATCAGAGAATGTAGAGGCCAAGAAATCTTGAGAAAGAGAACAAGAGGAAATGTTGGGTTCGCTCCATGCTTCAACTTCTATTTCCTGCAAACCAAAAGCTTTGTCCAAATTTTTTTGAAGTTTAAATGGAAACTCAGCAAAATCTATGAGATGATATATATTTGGAGACATTCCCAAACACATAATTCCATAAGATCTATTACAATTATTAAGCCAATCAATCTTCTCTTCATAAGACTCAGGTTCACTCAATGCACCAATGGAGACATCAAAGAGACATTGCCTCTTTAAGCATGCACTCATCTTTGGCTTCCAATCAGCATAGTTGAAAGGAGATAGTAGAGGACCTTTTGAATCCATATTGAATTTGTTGGTGTGCTCTAGGTGATACTCTCCGCAACCTGCAAAACAAACTAGGAGAAAATCTTGTAAGCTAGACAAGCTCTTTTTCAGAGAGGGATAGGAGACTGGAAGCGCTCCTCAACTCTGACGTAGCACTTGATCAAACTTGCTTCTCTAATACCATGTAGAAATAATATATCAATGCTATGTGAAATGATGCTAAGAAGAAGCACAGGAAATAGATCTTGCTACTAAGAATTCTCACAAGCATACATAAGAAAAATAGAGAGAAGAAAAGAGACTGAATCACATGAATGAAGAGATGAATATTGGTGTGTATCCTTCCATTGAATAATTATGAATAATAGTGTACCTAAATAGTACATCCCTCATAGGAAAATCGAATTGTATGGAAACAACTCATAAAGCTCAAAAAGGCTGAGTTACCAAAATATAGCAAACCCCCATAGGTGGCTAAAGCAATTCCCAAATCTATCAAGGACCTCACGAGTTGGCAAAAGCATGAGTGAGTTTTCAAGGATATGGAAAAAAAATGCTAATCCTAGAAAATGGAGAAAAACTAATGGAGGATGGGTTGGAAACAAAAGCTCCCAGTTTCCTAGTTGACTAGCTTTTATCTTATCCATAGAAAAGCAGGAAAAGCAGAAAAAGCAGAATCTGCTATAAAGTCCTATATACTAATTATGGATGGTCAAAAGGTGGTCAAGATCAACCTAAAATTGGAAATAAATCATTCCTAGGATATAGATGGCATGTATTGACTTTAAGGTGCAAGTGGATGCTAACTAATTAAGCTAGTGGGTGAATAATTAATAAAATAATGATTTATTATTTTCTCCTAAGTTGTGAGTGGGTTAAATATATTCCAACATTTTTCTATGTATCTAGCGAGCATTTTGAATTCCACACCATCCAATTTTTTCACTTCCTCCATCCCCAATATGGAAGCCAATGCTGATTTCTCTTGGTTGGTCTCATGTTCCTAGATATAATAATTAGTTACATCAAATATGTATTTGTATTCCTCTTCTTCATGCACTTCTATAAATCCCCATTTTAAGCCTATGTCCATTGATTCAAGAGGTTGTGTAGATTGGCTAATCTATATGATTTTGCTTTTTTCCTTGAAAGACAATCTAAAATATTCATTGTACTATTATTAATGCATTTGTAATTGTGGGGCACGGTCCCCAAAAAGTACTAGGGTAAGGGTTGTTCATATATCTAGGTTGGATGATGATAATATTGGTAGAGAACATTCATGCATCCAAATTCATTGTTACATTTTATATATATCCTTTGGGACTCACAATAGATAAGACTATAATTTCAAATATAGTTCAAGTTCTCTAAGTTGTTGAACACCTAAAACTTACGTAGTATATACCATCATTACATTGGTTGATGCTCATGTAATATCTATCAATGACCCCATGTAAGTTTGAATGGTGACATAATATCTATCAATGACCCCATATAAGTTTGAATGGTGGCATAATATCTATCAATAACCCAATACAAGTTTGAATGGTGACATGATGACTATTTCACACAAATTAATGTATTCCACTATTTCTATTTTAATGTATTTCACACCAATCAATGGCATTGAGGAAATTTTAGAGACAAGATAATTATCTATGAAGTTTTTAACACAAATAAATAATTGGTTCAATAATGGGAATTTTATATGAGCCTTTAACATGATCATCGAATGTTTAATATTTTGTACTTTATTTTATTTTATTTTAACTCTATACAAACTTTGTAGCTTAATTTATTGACATATTATAAACAAAATCAAGCAATATCATGGCAAAGCCCTACAAAGCAAGAAAACTCCAACATAGCTAGAAGTTCAAATGTCTACCAGCTCTTAGGGAGTCATTCTTAAAACTTTCCATGAAACAAGTTCAACAATACTCTTACAATTGTCTATCCCCTTTTACAATTAAAAATTAAATGAGACATTATCAAATTTTAACAAGATAAGTTTGACAATATTCCTATACAAATTTTAAATTTTATACATTTTACATTTAAAATTTAAAAGAGACATTTTCAATTTTTAACAAGATAAGTTAAACAATGTTCCTATACAAAGTTTGATTACCAACCATCACTAGTTTTTAAGCCCATGTTTTCTTATTTGACCAAGAGAGATGGAAAACCATAATCTATTTAATTAACCGACATGGTCTTTCCATAATGGGGCATCTATAAGACCTTTGCATCAACTTTTTCAAATAACTTTGTTTTGGATTTCTCTTAAAAACATAATTATAGTAAAGACTCTTATAGTAATGTGGGATTTTCTTTGAGGTTTTGTGCTCTTATTCTTCTGAAGTTTGAGTTGGGATAGATAATTTTATTGAGTTCGGATGGGTTTCTTTCATAGTGAGTTGGGAAGGCATCTCACAAAAATTGATTGGAAGTAGCATTACAACTAGCAAAATGAAAAAACATCACCTTTTTAGAAGACAATGTTAGGAAACATGTCCTTACATTCAAGAGTCAATCCATTAGATATTTACATATGTAGTTGTATATTTATGTCATAAAATGACTTAGAAATTCAATTTATATATAAGACCCCATTGATATATAGGTTCTCTAGTGTCCACCATTATATTGCTTGTTTTCAAGACTAATATCCATATTTAGATTAGGCCAGTAATGGCAATCTCTAATTAATGTCCAAACTTATTATTTGGAAAAGTTGTGTAAAGATTGATTTCTTGAGATTTATTTGGTGAAGGTGTTCACATTTCTGATTTTCGCAGCTTGATTCTCGCTACTAATTCACCTAAATTAATGCTCGTTCAATATGCTCTTTTTACAAAAAGTGACAAATCATAAGAATTGAGCTCTAGTTATCAAGATTCCACATGTAAACTTTTTGTGAAGAGAAAAATGTTGCAATGTCCTATTTTGATTTTCATAGTGCATAATAATGAAAAGCGAGTGTATTAACACGATAAGTTCAATAATATTCTCTTGGTGCACAACTGTTATGTGACGATTCTCATTGTTGTATATTACAGGATCCAGAGGAGGCCATGGACAGAGGATGTGGACGTTGTAAAACTACTAAATCACAGAGAGGAAAGTGAGTGGAAATATATATGACAACGAAATCTATATATACATTAAAGCTAAGAAGACAAAGCAACCTTGACCAAAGGAGGAAGGTGTTTATGAATTCACACATGCTACAACATAAAAAAGATAAAGTCATTTTTTGTCCACGAGGCCTTTGAGGTTAAACTTATTGGTTGAAAATGCACAGGAATGGTGATTAAATGTGATTCTATGAAAGGGAAAAGTTTGAAAATTAGGATGGCCATTTGGGATAGAGAGTTTGGATACGTTTCCTGTTGAAATTTGCGTCGATTTTACACCCAGGGTCATAAAATTGTTTTTTTCTTCAACTCCAAAACATGATATCAATATGTCAAATATATGACTAAAGTGAGATATTGTGTTGGATAGCATATTCATTGAAATGATATAATTGGTGTACTAAACATTATTGACTATGTTGTGTATTACAGGGGCTAGACGAGGCCATGGCAACAGATCGTGTCATATCAAATGAGGACACAACGGTTGATGCGGGACATCATGTACTCAAATTTTGACTTAACTTAGAAAAAAATGGTCTAGTGAAATTTTTTGATACGTCCATCTTTTTTCACATAGTGTTTTATCCAATCTTGACATAAATTAATGCATGTTGTTCATTATTTTAGATGGATATTGGAGCAAATGCAGATCCTGAGCATTCAAGCAACAAAAGAAAAATATATGTATGTGGAAGTGGACCTAAAACTGTTATATCACGTAGAGGACAGTGGGTGGAAGAGGATATACAATGGATCCTGTAGACACAACACATGATTGCATTAAACAAGAGGCCGTTGTTTAGGACTATAGTACATGGGATGAATACTTTGAGGAAATTATTGTTTGTGGGTATTCTGTATGTCATGGAAAGAAACAATTGAATGAGCGATTGTACAAAGACAATACATAGATGATGAGCTTCCAGTGGGTAGTATGCCTCCTAGAATCGATTCAAATCCAATAGGAATTGTGGTAAGGAATGTTTTCCAATTTGATATAAATAACATGTATACTTCTTTTAAACACTATTTTACATGATTTAAATAATCAATTTTTTTCTCAATGAATACTTGTAGGATAAAGTTCTTGGTTTAAAGTATCCTAGATCACCAACTTCCATCCTAGAGGGCAATGATCATTTATCAGATGATACATCCAACAAACATATGTGAACATATACCAGTTGGGAAGATGAGGAATTGATGGAAACAAGTAACATAACAAGAACTGGTTTAAAGATGCATAATTTGCATAAAGAAAAGGGAAAGGTGGACTACATACCTTATGAGAATGAATGTGACGGAGATGATGACTTGCCCCTGAGTTTGAAATCAATTCACAAAGAGACATTTGATCATCGACTATATTACGCTTGGGTTAGTGATCAATAACTACCTAGAGTGTACGAGGTGTTTCAATTTTGGGCATATGGCTATATGATACGACCCTCCAATATTCATGGAACAAATCTAGGCCTCTTTATTGTCCAAAATGTAAATGTGGGGTCTAAACATAGAAACATTTCACAACAAACCACTAGGAGATTAATGCCATATTATGGTCCGTCATATTACAATGGTGAATGGAGAAGGCTAGCATAATATAAGCCTAGCATGTCAGCATATGGTCTAAACTGGAATATATATACACATCATCTCCAATTGAAAAGTGGAAAATAAATGAATAGAGGTCATATTATGTATATAGATGGACGTGCATACACACAAAAAAATTGCAGTATTTATAAATAGTAGTAAGGCAAGGGGCCCTTATACTATGAGACCAAATTGCCAATTTGTTGAGGTTATAAATTATAAAGATGGAGATATGGAAAGAGAGGTTGATAAATTGATAATGTTTGAGAATGTTATGGACCTTACCACTGGGGATGAGTTATTGATTGAATACCCTTTCTTAAAATGCACTCCTGTGCAAAAAAAAGGGGAAGAACAAGGTCTCCATAAGGATGTTCTTAAGGGAATAAAACCAAAGAATAATCAATGAGTGTGGACTGAAAGTTTAATAAACTATATTGTTAAAATTGTGTTTTATTTTAAATTATTGTATAAAAAAAGTACTCTATAAAAGAATGTTCCATTATTCAGTTGATGTATATATGTTCATACATTTTATATTTTTATTTCTTAAGACATATTTGATTATATTTCTTTGAAATTTATACATTTATGATTTATCCAATTTTTTCCAAACATTAAATAATACTTGTGTTTGTTGATATGTTGAAGATATTGATGATACACCTACCAATACCCAAGACCAAATTGGGTTATTAATATTTAGACGGGATGATCCAAACCATCCTTTAAACCATACTAGGGTGAAAAGAGCAACATTGAAGATAATACTACTAGATGAGATTTTTGAAGAGCTGATAAGATTAACATACATTGAATACATGCCACCTAGCCTTAATGATGACGATGATGATGATAGTGAAAATGCAGTGCATGAAAAAGGATTGAATGAAATTCTTACATGTTTCTTTGGGGATAGAAACAATGATGACAATAATGATGATAGCAGGGTGTTGACCAAAAATTCTGCACTACGGTCAACAAGGGAGTGACTACCTGAACTGGAGGTGTTTAAAAACCCCTAGTCATTTGGAGTAGCTGCACTCAACAGGTTTTACGGCTCCGTTGGCCTACGTATTCTATTCTAACCTAACTAACTAAATGTAATGTACATAAATCTAATCTACGCACAATAACTATCACAATGGACAGTTTGGACCTATAGAGGATGGACTCATGATCAATAGTAAAACTTAAAAGAAAAGGCTTAAAGATCCTTACTTTGACAACTGCACTTTTTCTGGGTACGTTACACATGGGTCGACTCTTTGGCGAAGCGAAAGACTTTGAAGCAATTTCCCCAAAACTTCTATGGAAACCCAACGACTTCTAGTGCAGATTTGAAAGTAAATAAACCTTGGGTTTTCTAGGTAGTATGTTCCCACCCAGCTATAGTCTCAAAGCTAACCTAGCAACTAAGATCTAATGGTAAATAAACCAAACTTAGTACATAAACCAAAATCTAAAAAACTACAGCTAAAATAATTGCAGCATGTTAACTCACAACTGCAAATTATAATTTTGACAAAAAGTAAAATGCAAATCAACTCATTAAAATAAACTAACTAAATTAGTAAGCTAATCTAGTTCATATCTTGAAAGAGCCAAACATTTAACTAAGCAATTTAGCTTGCAATTTAAACTTGTAATAATTAACATTATGAAAAACATTTCATTATTTAACTATTACAAATTTAAACAAATAAAATGTTTATGCAAAACTAGCAAAACATAACTTTCCAGAATTGCAAATAAACTTCAAATTTTGCTTACTAAACTTTAAATTCTGCTTACTGAACTTCAAATTCTGCTTACTGAACTGAGTATACAGTGAATAGATCAGATTTAAAATATAGTCAAAATTTTCTAAAGACATTTACAAAGAAAATATGCCTCCAAAAGAATCAGAATAAATCAATGAAAACGAAATTCATAATTTATTCAAATTCTACAGCAACCGTAATGCATAGAAAGGAAACAAAACTGAATTCACTGGTGCTGCTAAACTGTTTTTTGACACAGCAAGAAAAAGAATGTTACAACCTTCCCTACCATTGCTACATAAACATGTCTGATCAAACACCGCAAGGCTGCGCTCTCCACCTCCAGTGTTTTCAAATGCAGAACATTGATGTCAAGAAAAATTAGAGCAGATAAGAAATTACAATTGATTCTCTGTTGTTCAGAGAATGCCACGCCCCCTTCAGTCGACTTCAGCTTCTTTTATATGAATTTTCAGAGATTGGTTACACAGTGATCCTTCTTTCCCGCCATGGCGTTGAGCCAATGCGACCCCTTCATGATTCGATCTGACTCTTTTCCTTGATATATGGATATTTGATTTCTCAAAATTAGAAGCGCTGATCTTTCTATGAGCTGACTTGGGTGAAGAAATCGCCTTCTAATTATGCCCTCTCAAGTTTTAAGAACCTGCAAATAAAAATCAATCGTCCCATACCCAAAAATAAAAATAAAATTAGAAGTAAAAGTGAATCAAATCGAGACAGTACTAATGCGATTTTCCAATAATCCAGTGGCAACTTTTGTGAGCAAATATGATTTCTCATCGAGTTGTCTAACTATGTTACGATTTTTCTTATTTTTGGTTGGTTGGTTTTTACTAGTTCCTGGTTATAAATCTTTACTAAATTTTCAAAATTTGTAAAAACATTGTTAAATCATACAAATGTGGATACTTAGAAGTTTTAATCTCACTTAAATAGCTGAACAAACAACAAAAATTACAAAAAAATTACTAAATTCAAGTTGAAAATCAACCAAAAAAAATCAAAATCTTCCAAATAGTCCTTAGTAAGGACTCCATTTGCCATAGGTGTTCATCGAGTAATCTTGGCACGATTTAGAGTTGCTGCTTTCCCCTGCTTCCCATGCAGATGGTTTAACAAAAAAATCTATTGGATTTATCAATCGGTTGAACTAATATCTTTCAATAATGATTCGGCAACTCCAACAGGTAGGAGAACCTTTCGTGATTAAACCACATTTTCTCGCCAAAAAAATGATGGAGCAGTTGTCGATGAGATCTCAGTGGCATTCATCTCTGCCATCCAGGAATGCGTTAATGTCCAAAACGGCCAGCTGCCATCAAAGTATAATTATATAATTGTAAAAGTGAGCAAAATAATGAAAAGACTAAAATTATTTAGACTTGTTGCAACTTGCAGCAGTATTTAATAGCTTGTAGAAGACATGCTATCAGTTTGATCTTAAATAGTTTGAGATTTTACACACAACATACTTCCTACAATTACATTAAATGGTTTGTAATATTTGATGGACAACATACATTCACATTAAATGGTCTGTAATATTTGACAAACAACATACCTTTTGCAGCTACATTAAATGGCAGTTTTTGGTGTAACAACTTTACATGGTATCATAGCAGAGGTTTCAGGTCTAAGCTTGAGAAGGGTGTTGGAGTATCAGTATAACAACTCCATGGTATAACTACAGCACTTCTGGGAATTTTCTGGTAATAGAGCTTTGTGTTGGATTTTAAATGTTCGTCAATATCTGCAAGTTTTGGTGTAAAAACAAACCTTACACTAAACTAAATACTGATAATAACTCAATATTAATAATACCCTGAATAAACAATATGAAAACAAGAGCCACGTGGTGGCAATGCCCCCGACATTGCCACATACAGTTGGAGCTTAACTTAACAATAAAATAGCAATTTTTTAATACTAAGGACTCGTAACTTTTTAGATGGATTTGATTTTATTTTATTTTATTACTCAACATTTATTTATCAATAAAATTAATTATTTTATTAATCAATATTAATTCCAAATTATTTTATTGATTAACATTTACTTTTAGAAGAGGCTCCAATTTTTATTTTTCTCTCCATGCTTTTTAATGATGAATAAATATGCATTTTGATTCTTCCATTGTTTATCAGAGCTTCATTTAATTCACACAAAAAAATATGTTGCATGAACATAGAAATCAATAAATATGTATACACTAATAATATTTAATAATTAGTAATAACTATACTATTCCATGTTTTCAAAACATGAGAATAAATACACTTACTCCTGGCTGCTTATTTCCAACAGAGATAGTGCCAATGGCAACTTGGAAGTTCTTGTACCATTAAATATGGAGATCACTTTGAAATGCTCAAGTAATAGTTCAGTTTGAGGCTAATGTTTTAAAATGCTTGGGTGTCCATTAAACTAGAACAATTTTAACTCTAAAATATTTTATTATGTAAATTATGTTCCAATAGTTACAGAATAGCGCTGCAAATTCTTAAGTCAATCCTAGCTATCCATCCCTAATCCACTTAGAACACAAAGACAACAAATTATTTAAATTGGCAACATATATTTACTTAGACTTATCTAGATCCATTTCTACCAGGGATTTATAAAATGTAGAAATCCATTAATATCTACTTAATTTATGTAATAAATATTGACAATTTATGTAATAAAGATTGAGAAAGTTCAAAATCAAAATTCCAAATTCATTTATTTAATTACAAGTTACTCACTGCCAATGCACAAACACGAGATTATAATGGAATACAATATACTCATGATCCATTATTGGACTCGTGCTCATCATTCTCAATACAATTTAATTTGACAAAACCTTACCCAAATAGACACATATACACATGTGAGAAAAGGTAGTGGAAGACTTAGCTCTAGTGGATTTGTTAAGACAACAAATTCTCCAACCCTTCACCAACAACTTCCAAATACTTGGGGTTCCAAAATTTAAGAGGAAAATTTGGCAATCTAACCTAAAGTGGAAAATAGTTTGGGTTTCCACATTAGGATTGAAATTGGGGGGCAATTGTTGCATGAAGATATCTACAATTCCCATAAGCCATAGGCCACACACCTCTCTGGTACTTTCCATAGCTTATTCTAATTTGTGAGGTTGTTTCTTGCTGTATGTATGGTGGAGCATATATTTTGATATGTATGAGAGTGCCCCAGTAGCTGGGATGGATATCTCATGTCCTTTGATTCATTATTGAATAACAAGGTCAGGCTTTTTTCTTCTTAAAAAATAATTATTTATTTAGACATAGAACTTTTTAATTTTTTCCAATTAAAAAATGAATGGTTAACTAATAATTAACATTACTGACATGGTTAACTAATAAATTAAATATACCATCAGGGGACATTTTATCTGAGTAGACTAGGGAATAACTATTTATGCAGTTATAATAAATCCATGTAACTACATTGAGTTACAAGAACATGCTAACTTCTAAATAGTTAATGATATATATAGGCCGGGATTAATTAGTCCAGATCAGGGACTATCCACTATTGGCAATACCCTATATAATGGTTATTCAATGTCCCCATATAAATTATGAAGTCTTGGATGCCTCGTTACGAGAGGGATTATCCCCTTCCACCATTATCTTATCCAGCCTGAAATAACACTGGAGTTAGATGAAATAAAATTTGACAAATTACTTGGAAGTTCGAGCTTCTAGCATAAATATTGTAGAGCTAAACATACCAAACAAAATATAATCTCACCTGAGACGAAAGGTCATGAAAGTTTAAGCTTTTAGCATAAATATTACAGAGCTTCCTCAAAGGAAAAGTCAAAAACTAAAACATTGAATGGATTAAAAAAAACATTCATGAGCTTGCCACACTATGTAGACTTGGTAAAATTCCATGCAGCTTTCCAGGTTACACTCAACCACTTAACCATGCTCTTGCATGTCATTGATAGCTTGCCACACTATATAGAATTGGTGAAATTCCATGTAGCTTTCCACGTTACACTCAACCACTTAACCTTAGTCAAGAAAAACAATGGATATGTATCCATGGTCACAGATTGCCACGGATAATGATCTGAAGGTCAAGTCCGTTGGCATATATTCTATATTAATAAGTTAATGGAGTTACTATAATGTCTTTAAGCTTAACGAGGAATAACTATCCCCTTAGGATAAGCTTAATTAGTTACTACTACTCCGACCATAGATTGATTTTTTGGCTACAAGAGCTCCGATATGACATTAGATTGGATAATAAGACATTTATCTTTTGTTATTTTCCCACAAGTTATATATATCAAATAGTTTATGGTTGAAATGCATGTTTAGTTAAGTTAACATTTTCTCCAGAATTACTTAAGTAAATGTTGTCAATGCAATTTTAAAAAATAGCAAGTAGATTTTCTTGATGATCCACATTTTCTCCAGAATTACTTAAGTAAATGTTGTCAATGCAATTTTAAAAAATAGCAAGTCAATTCTCTTGATGATCCACTTATCAGGATTTCAGGGTGGCTAAACTGCAATTAATAGCGGAGACCATTTTGTACCATTTTTTTTATCAAAATTTGGTAAAAATGATTGAAATTATAGTTTCAGTTTGTTCAAATTACATAATGAGATATTCCTGAGTTATCTAAGTCTAAATCTATTTTTGCAACTAAAATTGCAATTTTAGCAACCAAGATCGCAATTTCAACAAAAATTCCTTCTCAATTCAGACAAATTTCGTCCACAATAGTTTAGAGTTTTGCTCACTCCCAAGTTAATGATAGCATGGTAACTAACGTGCTTTCATCAATACCAACAACCATACAAGTAATTGGAGGGATTTTAAATATTTACCAACAAAGATGAGAGGACCATTGGCCGAGACCAGGCTCTGTACAGTTTGAGCTCTGGTTGTTTTGATATAGTCGATGTTTTGTTGAACCGTCATATTTTTGAAAGTGGCATCATCGAAGAGATTGTAGTAATGCACGTCCACTACCGTGCGGGATAACCCAATGTTTATTTGAAACAATTCCCTTGGATCTGCAGGACCGATTCTGTTGCACATTATCACATAGGCCGAGGAAGAATACTTTCGAATGATGTCATAACCCCTTTGGATAATACTTTCGAACGATGTCACATTGTTCAAACTCACTGCAGGCGACCGTGGCTCATTCAGTAGCTCAATACCCAAAAGGGCAGGGTGTGCAGCATATCTGTTGACAGAAACAACTTTTAGATTGCTATATTGGACCTGCTTTACTGGAAAACAGAAGCTTTAAAAAAAACCAAAAACAAAATATATCGCAGTTATTTTTACTATATAAAAACATATCAAAAGGGATTTTGCTGTACCTAGAAGCAAGAAAATCAATGGTGGATAGACTCAAGTCAATGTTCTCTTGTGATTCAGGCCATTCTATAGATCCGTCTCTGGTGCCACTGTGCTTATCCCCATTTTGTGAACCTAGAGCCGCACGGAGATCGATAATCACCTTAATGTCATGACTCCTGGAACATGGTTTCCACAAAGTTAATTAACCTATTGTCCATTATCTTGGCCTTTGTTTGTTTTCTATTCATAGGATTAAAAAATTTCAGGATGAAGGTAAATTTTTACTCACTGTGGCCATGAGAAAGCTTTGTCCAGACATGCCAGGGATCCTCCAACAAAAGGAGCAAGAGGTTTTGGATCACTTGCAATCCACCATCCAACTGGAATTCTCACGGCACTTATCCCGTTTTTGGACAGGAAAACGAAATCATCCTCCACACATGCAGATAGTCACACTGTCACTGCCACTGCAAGTGTATAGCTTCGAGGTTGTCAGAGTGAACTATTTTGTATTAATCAAACCAACTGCCACTGTGAAAACCATTAACTTAATAAGCATTTTCCAATGCCACTGCTTACGTTATCACGCCCCTGGTCTCGGGGCACATAGAACCAAGCAAACGTCACCTGCAAAATCAACACAAATTAAATTAAATCAATATTTAAATAATTCAAAAAATAAAAATTAATCAAACTATATTAACAACATTTTAAAACTAAAAGATTTAATTATGCCTCTCCAATTAATTGACCTAACCAGTTCATATATATTCCCTGTAGCGAACATAATAAATTGAAATCATTCCTCCGTAGCGCACACTATCTCCAATAACATATTCTCTGCAAAATTCGTGACAGATTTCATTTAGTATAGACTCCTGTTAATTCTGCGCTTTTGCTACTTGGAAAAATCTTCTTTCACAATTTCAAATTGTGATTTTAATGCATCTTCGTTGATACCGTTCAACTGTGTAGCTCAATATCTTGGAGTTCACATAAAGTGGCAATGGTTGCGACCTTTGACTATCTCGTTCACAAGCCGCCAGTTGGCTACTATATAGTTCACAAGCGATCTGGGTTTCTGCAATGATCTGCGCAATCTGATAGCATTGTTGAATAAGGGTGGCACAATTCTGTTTACAATATGGCAAATCCTTTAATGACTTTTCCAACGTATTTATTTGCTTCGATCATTTATTTCCTTACAAATGAAACGAGTTGTGTAAACTGGGGACTTTTTGATTTTTTTGGGTGGTTTTTACTAGTTTTTCAACATGAATATTCACAGAATTTTTAACTCTCAAAAGCAATGTTAAATCTTACAGAGTATGGGTGTTGGGGGTTTTTGTGTCACTTGATTTCATTTCTAAACTTAAAATTGCCCAACAAACAACATAAATTACAGATTTTATGGATTAAATTCATCGGATACAAGCAAAAAATCTGCTTGAAAAGTCAAGTCCCCTGGTTAGACAGCTCCCAAATGAAATGCATCCAACGATAAATTAGGTTTTCGAGAACTTGATGTTACTCACAATCGAGGATATAGTAATATTCTTGCAAAAAAACGAAAGTTTTTTTTTTTTTTTGGTAAGCTGCACAAATATATTATATTACAGAGGGAAAAAAATTACATAAAGTTAACTTGGCTACCTGAGGTTGAAGGAGGCAAAACCCCCTCCAGAGCCTCTCAAAAAATACTAGCCTTCTGACCGTATTCACGATAAAAATGTCCATGACTGAGAGACTTAGTTACAGTAATCCAAAATAGAAACCACTGGCTCCTATATATGAGCGAAGCCGAAGATTTTCCAAAGAGAAGTAAAAACAGACAGTATCATGAGAAATTCTTAAATCTAACCAAAATCCACTAGAGACTTGACCAAAAAACCTGGTTGAAACGATCATTTAAACTGGAGGGGTTTCTTCAGTGATGAGGTAGGCCCATCGTTCTTCCTGCGACAGAGTAGGCGAGGTGGTGGCGGCATTCGGTGCCGGAGAAAGAGAATGTGACTGCTGCTCAAACTGCTGGGCCGACGAATCCTTCAAACGCTTGAGGAGAGGCTCCATGGTAGAGGGAACCGAAAAAGGTTTGACACGAGGCACTTTCGTAGAGCAACCAGTTGCGCTGCCACTGCCGCCGAGACTAGTGAGAGCCCGGCCACCAGATTCACTGTCACTAGCACCACCACCCTAAGCACACCCCCCAATTTTGCGCACGTTCAGACTAGAGATGTTGGCCGTGCCTTTCCATGCAAAGGAGTTGTCCATGACCGTAAGCTGGACGTCAATCTCTGCAATTTTAGCTTTCATGGAGTGAACAACTATTTGAGCCTCACACCAATTGCAGAGCATGTTCTTCAACATCCAATAGTGGTTAATTTGACTGCCCTCCTCTCCCGTCAAGAGCTTGTGGTTGAGGACCCGATTTTCCCAGGCTTCCACCAAAACACGGACGTGCGGAGAGATGTGAAGTTCATAGCCTGCCGGGATCTGAGCACTGCAACCCCTTTGGGATTTTCCTCGCCCGGAGCTAGCTCGTCTAGGAGTTCCTCTCTGTCGGGACATGGCTGCCAACCTGAGCCTGAAACCAATACGTAGAGGAGTGTTCTTTCCTGTACTGAACCTGGAGCACACTGAAACAAATACTCTGCAAACCTCCCGCTGCACTGCAAACCCAACAATGCTTCTAGCCAAGGCATAAAACTTGACATCGTTCTGAATAAGACGCCTGTCATTCCAAGTACCTCCAAACATTAACAATCGTTGTAGAGCCATGAATGCACCTAGGAGGACGGACCTTCGCCAGCTCAGGTCGCATGAGCCGAAGTGACAGAGGAAACCTCTCCCACCCGCAGAGAACCTTGCATATGCTAAAGAGGTGCGTTGTCTCGCAGGGTTTCCAAAGGAGCGACATGTGCTCTTTGCGGTAGTCGAAAAGAGGGACAAATGTCGCCGGAGTTATCACCAGCATCCAGGCCAAGAAAACGAAAGTTAACTACAATAAAATAATAACATTAAATAAAAATTCATGCAAGAGGAAGAGAATTTATACCAAGGAAATGATATATTATTATGCACGATTTTCATGTTAATCATTCATCAATAAAAGGCTTAATAAAAACTCTTATAGATATTCCTCTTTCCTTTTGATGTGGAATCATTACACAAGAAGAATTCATATCTTAATGTGGAGAAACGAACCTTTTTTAGTCCCTGCTCCGCAGGGATTATAGCGATCACTTGGTCGTCCAAACATGTTTGACTTTAAATTTATTTCATTTTGTCTATAATGTAGATTAAAGTGTGTAAATTGTTTTAATTAAATTTGATTTTTTAAATACATAAAAAGTAATTATAAATTATTAAAAATACATTCATTTATTTTGTGATTGGTGCATTATTCAGTTTTGACAATTTTCCTCTGGTGTGCAAATTAATTATTTTGCAAATTAAATATTTAAAAATTAAAAATAAGGAAAAAAATCTCAAACTTGCCATGTTACTAGTAACATCATTACATTGATAAATAAAATATCAATTAATTTATTGATCCAAGATACGAATAAATATTGATGTAGTGTACAAGTATGAACATTGCTTAGGTGTCCAAAAATCCAAATAAAAATCTGGAGATCGGAATGTTTATTGCCGTTTGATTAAGTCAGTTATGCAAATATGAATTTATTGATCCAAGATACGAATAAATGTTGATGTGGTGTACAAGTACGAACATTGCTTAGGTGTCCAAAAATCCAAATAAAAATATGGAGATCGGAATGTTTATTGCCATGTGATTAAATGACTGACTTAATTGCAGGTTAACTACATTGATTTCCGTCAAGGCAGCTTTCTAGATACGATGGCAGAGGAAGATGAAGGTGCTAGAAGGAGAGAAGTTACAGACAGTGAAGGTTATCAATCATTTTTCGCTGTGAAGCAAGAGAGTTTTATTAGCTGTTTACTTTGGGTGTGAAGCTGGAGTAACAAGAACCGTAACGAGAACCACTTTGATTCTGAAGGGTGAAGGGTCTGAAGAAGGAGTGACAAGCGTGACTTTGATTATGAAGCAAACTTGACTTTGATTGTGAAGCAAGCCTGGGATCGACTCAGTTCTGCGCTAAAGAATTTTCAGTTTCGCCGTTCCTGTGCCATCTTGGAGCAAGTGCGGTCTTGGAGCAAGCAAGAAAACTATTCACCTGTGCATTAGAGGTAAGCCTCAGAACAGTAAATATGTGACATTCATATTGATAGTCTTCGTAATGTTTAATTTTGTGTATCGTAAATAAAAATCAATATTCCAAAAATGATTGTGACTTCCACGTTCTCATATTCATATACTTATATGCTGCAAGATATAACTCTGTATATTGATTTTCTGTTGTAATTTGTCTGTGTCCATACTCTTATCTGTTCATTGACCTTATAAGTGTATATATATTAAATTCTTATGGGGGTTGAACATACAGACAATAAACACTTTTAAGGTAAATATATGATCGTCAGATTACTAGCACGAAATTACTTGGAGTTTTTTGACGAAATCAGTTGGGAGTTTACCTCTAGTTATCATACGTAGGTCACTTGCTGAACCCTGGTCTAGTTCGACTGTAGATACAAACGATAGCAGTGGTGGAATAAATTTCATATCCTCGGAAAAACTCATGAAAAACTCCAACCTGAGAACCCCAACTAATGGATAGTTTAATTAGTAGGATTCCTGAGTTACAAAAGACTATTTGTGATGAGATTGAAAGTTTCAGTGTGGTTGGATACCAAGCCTTTGAATCTCAACCAAGAACAGTATTGAATCTGGAAAGAAGGTTCAGAACTGTTTTATGGTTGTTAATCTATATTTAAAACATATATTCTGTATTTAAAACATCTACCAACCCTTTGAATCTGAGCCAGTTACAGTATTCAATCTGGAACTCTACCTATTTGCAAATATACTGATACAACTTATTAAGGCCATGTTTCGTTCAACATCTCAAATATTTTCACTGATATTGCTGAATCTCGTCATATAATTGTTTTATATTGTTTTGCTCAAAGGAAATAGATATACAATGTATATGACAGTGGATTGCAGTTCTTCCTTTTCTTTGACTTTTTAGAAATGACAACATATGTGCATGCCGATTTCGGAAACATTTACGAACTGATCATTTAATACTGGCCAAAATAATAGAAAATAATAGGCTTTACTCCGGTCTATTTGATGCCCTTGAAAGCCTTGGGAAGCAGCTCGAATAGATCTCTCCCTCCCCTCACAATATACTGCGCAATTTACAAAAACTTTGTTTAGCTATAGGAGAATAGAATAAAGAGCAGTACCTGGAAGCGTAGTCTTCTCCAGCAAGCATAGTCTTCTCTTTCTTGGGACATCGATTTGGAAGTCAATACGCGAAGGTGTTTTGTTGAGAGGGGAAGCCACCATGCGAGCGCCCAGGGCTCTCCCTTTACTGCGGCTCCTGGTATTTAATCCGTAGGTTAACTTAGTGGGGATTTGTATTCCCTTTAACGACTGCGAACAAAACCCAAATTCCAGGGGGCGTTGTGCTTCTCGCCCTTGGCACTGCCATTGCCATTAGTCACAGCAGCAATAATGTTGATCGATGCACATTTCGATACATTCTATGGGAGCATAGACCATTACCTTCACCTTCAGCAGGCGTCCAGGAGCATAGACCATTACATTGCTTATTGACTAGAGATATGATGCATGGCTTCCAGATGTAGAGTGCATTGGAATGATTGCAATGCGTTCACTTATTTCGAATAACCTAAAAGGTGATTTTAAAAATGCCATGCCTGAATCGACCCAAAGCACTAAACTGCTTTACTTTGACACTTGGATTACATATTGGCTCATGGTTGTCACTTGGCAATTAGAACGACTGGGTGGAGTTTAATTTAAATATTAATCCGAGATAGGTATCTATAACCCTGGCTGTTGGTTATTTTATATGTAGCCACATTTACAACCAAACCGCCTCAAACTATGGGCAACGATGGACAAAATTAATCAATGACCAACTAGTCTCTAGTGCAAGTCTCTGTCACTTCACTTCATTCAAATTTGGACAACAACACTTCACTTCCCTAGTTGCAAATAGAAACACTTCTTGTCTATTTGAATACATGTTTTGATTTTATGTTTAAGCATAGACATAGACATAGATAGATGTGTGATTTCATCAAATTCACTATGGTCACTATGGTCATTGCAGAGATCGCCCTGGTCCTGTGTTTGAAGCCTAGAAGATTCCAAAGCATCTGGTGATTCCAAAGCATCTCGTGGTCATCATTGATGATTTGTGAATCAACTATGCTTTCTGAGGTCAGTTCCTTCTATGTCCATCTGGATTCCTCCGACCTGTTGGGTTGGATCCATTTCAATATCTATGGAACTTATACATCTCAACGAAAGAATGTTTGATGATTGATCAAAGTCTCAAAGACTTTTTCTCTTACAACTACATGAGACCGAATTTTTGGGATCCAATGTCAAAACTTTGGCGATCAAATATTAGGATCAAAGTACTACTCAAACTTAAAACACCAAGTCCAATTTATCTTATAATGCACTTTGCATTAAATGCAATAAATAAAAAGAAAATTCGAATGTTCTACTTCAAATAATGAAACCATTCAAATGTTCTATATTAGATATGAAGCAATTGTGAACACCTAACTAAATTTTTCTAATAATTTTAAAAAAAAATTTATAACCAATTATACAAATTATAAACATTATTTTGGAGCAGGGACTAGCTACTTTGCAACTATTTTTCTTGTATTAATTAATGTAGGAAGTATGAAAATTTAAATGCTTAAAATATCTAAGCAAAGGAGAAAACATATCTATTATAGCAAAGGGACAAAAGTACAATCTTTTGAAAGACATCATAATTAATATTAATATTAAAACTTTCATAATAAAGTTTTTAAATATTAATATTAAGACTTTTATAATAAAGTTTTTAAATATTCTTCTTGACCTTTATAACTACCAAGTACGAAATATATTTGTTGTCATGTCAATAGTGATTGGTATAATCATTAGGCTTGTAATAAAAAATTTTAAATGTTTGAGCCATTAAGTTTGAAATTGAAATGAAAAAATTGTTTTTACACACATAATAAGTATGTATAAATAATACAAATAATTCATGAAAGGAAAATGAAATGAAAAAATTGGTTTTACACACATATTTTTTTTTTATAACAAAAACGGTTATATTAATATAAGAGATTCAGCTTAAAGACGTTGATCAAGAATACATAAATCTACTCAAGCTCCCCATCCTTAGACATAATACAATTTATGGTGGAATTTCCAGCCTAATCTTTGAGTTAACCTTGAGTTCATAGCACCCTATGTCTATAAATTTATTAGCTGCTTTGTCCGCCTTCATATTAAGCTCCCTGAGAACATGATAGAATTCAATCTTCCTGAACCTTTTGATCATATCTCTAATTCTTTTTAACAATCTTTCCATCCGCTCATTTGTGCCCCTTCTTCCACCGCTCACTGCTTGGATAATTAGCCTCGAGTCTTCGATAACCACAGCTTCCTCCGCTCCTACTTTTTGCACCTGCTCAAGGCCTTGCCAGAGCCCATATGCTTCTGCCATATTATTTGACTCGTGTCCAATGTTCTAGGAGTATTCGATTTCCACTTTCCCTGTGGGGTTTATGACAACTCCTCCTCCTCCCGCTTCCCCCGGATTCCCTTTTGAAGTGCCATCAAAGAACAGTTTATATATCTTTCTTTCTCTTAACCAGTTTTCGAATTGGGATTTGTCCAATCTTATTTCCCAATTCTCCAACTTGTTGATGACTATGCTGTAATTTTCCTTAATCTTGAAACTTTGCATCCATAGTTTTTCTTTTTCTGTCAGCTCGTCTTTATTATACGGAATCTTGGTGCTTCTTACCACCTCCCCTAGAAGAGCTTTGATTTTGACAATTACCTTCCACGCTGGTTGACTCCTGTTCTGGAAGATTCTCTGATTTCTTGTTTTTACACACATATTAAGTATGTCTAAATAATACAAATAATTCATGAAAGGAAAAATAATATAATATATGATTGATAAAATAAATGATGATATTACAATAAGAATGACGTTTATATAAATATCTATATTGTGTGTTTTTTCATAAAAAAACATAACCTTTCATCAAGTTACCTCTTTATTAATTATTAGTTCATTTAATTATTAATGTTTAATTATATATATATATATATATTGTTTATTACATTGTCTTCCCCTTAAGGGAAGCCAAAGCTTTATTCAAGACAAGGCTTGCCTCCGATGTCTTGGTTGTAATGTCACCTCTTGATCATTTATTTTAGTACTTGCGACACTTGATGAAATCAGACGATACGAGTTACGATTTCCAAGGAAAAAATGCAGCATCATCTATGATGTGGTCCATCCGAGATCTATTTTCATTGAGGGTGACTGTTGATTATCTTGTTGGATAAATCTTCCCATTTTTTGCTTAGGTTGTAGATTTTGTGTCATGTTGCTTTGATACCACTAAAACGATAAAATCGTTCTTACACAAATACCCAATGCAAATAACGCAGATAATCCATGAAATGAAAAGTAATATCATACATGATTGATAACATAAATGATGATATTACAGTGAGAATGATGTTTGTATAAATACCCATACTGGCTGCCCTTTCGTAAAAAGGCATAACCTTTCATCAAAGTGCCTCTTCATTAATTATTAGTTCTTTTAATTATTAATGTTCATTAATGTTTAATTATTATATATATATATATTTGTTCATTACAAAAATATATTTGTTATCATGTCAATAATAATTGTTAGTATTTAGTCTTGTAACAAAAGAAGAATAATCACACTTATTATGAATATAAAGATTATTCTTTAATTATTATAAACTAGCTT
>LPNX010902117.1:2998-50063 GCA_001517045.1 Pseudotsuga menziesii | reverse complement strand
AGTGGTTCAACATACCATCGAAAGTAATTTCTACAGCCTAGTAATTGATAAAATTTATAAAATTTATTAAATATACATCTGCATATTTGAGACAGAAACAGAAACTACATGTATTCCCATATCTTAGACATAATCTGAAATTGCTCTGTGTTTTTGAAGTGTGAAGAGTTGTGTTGTTTCATATATATATATATATATATATATATATATATATATATATATGTCCACTTGTGAGAAAATATTAAGCCGACTTGTATATATAGATATTAAGTTCAGCTTAATCTTTAAGCCGACTTTTTTAAGTGACACGTGTCAACCTCAACATTGAGCACAAAAATAGACTTCTACGTCATATTGGGCTGTAGAATGTGCCTGTGTGATAATACTCTATCTCGATTTTGACTTCTATGATCCTCATTTTGTCTTTGTAATTGCAATCTTTTCCCTTCATGGTCTTTTCTTCGTTGTTCTTGTATTTGATCATCAGTCATTTGCTCTGGCCGCAATCTTTGTCTCTCACTTTTTTATTTCCTCATTTCTTCTCTTTCAATTTCAATGAGTTGTTGCATTTGATTGAAAGCTTGACATCTAACTCATTGTCTTGTTGGTTTCATACATCTTCAACATTATTGTTGTTTAGTTCCCCATTAGTAATTGACATCTTGAAGATCAAATTTGAATAATTTACAATATATAATCCTATATAAAACAAAAACAATGTCAAGAATATGCATAGTGATCAATAATATTCAAAGCAACATCAAAAAATGAAAAAAAATAAGTAATTTTTTAAGTTTTATAATAATTAAAAATAAAAGATTTATCAATTTCAGATTTTTTTTTTTCTAATTTTTCTAAGGATTTGAATTTTTTTTCTATTTTTAAAATTACATGTCTTAATATATACATATAATTAACAACATGAAAATAGTCTAAAACATGAAAGCCTTTGTATAGTTTTAAACAACATGCATTTTAAACAATTTGTTTATTCCACATACATACATTTAAAACAACACTAATAAACTATATGCATTTTAAGCAATTGCAAACAAATTCTAATAAGAGAAAACCCAACAAAAATTCCTTTGTATAGATGTATAAGATAAAACCCCAAAACATGTATTCCTCCTCCTTGCTTGTATCTCTCTCTCTCTCTCTCTCTCCCCTATGCACACACACAAGTGAGTGTGTGGTATAAATGAGGAACACAACTCCTCAATTTATACTCTTTTTGTCACTTGAAATTTAACCTAAAAAGTCGGCCCCACTAAATTGACTGGGTCAACTTCATCTAGGAATCTCAAAACAATATTATATTATATTCATTAGGGTACTATTGACCCGACCTACAATGGAGGCTTTACCTCATGACCCTATGATTACCAAATACAATAGTAACATCCTGACGAAGGAATAAAACATCTCCCTTGGGGCACATCAATAAAATACATTTAGAATATTCTTCAAAGTTACAATATTTCAACACTCCCCCTTAACGAGAAGGGTATTCTACTGACAACAACATCATCAACTATAGGAGTAACAAGAGAGAGAGTCTTCAACAGTATCAAGGTAATACATCTATACGTCATAGGAAGTTTTCAACAAACATCGGCGACTAGAACAGTTACTGGAATATATTCAATGTCTTCAGTACTAGAACATCATCTTCTACAACATCGATTCTTCATCTTCTGCACCACTCTATCACTTGATCCTTTGCAACAACACTTCGATCTTTCGATCCCTTGTAGCAGCACCTTGATCTTCTTAATCCTTTGCAACAACACTTCGATCTTCTCAATCCTTTGCAGCAACACTTCGATCTTCTCGATCCTTTACAGCAACACTTCAATCTTCTTGATCCTTTGCAGCAACACTTCAATCTTCTCAATCCTTTGCAGCAACACTTCAATATTCTCGATCCTTAGAAGCATCACTTCGATCTTCTTGATCCTTTGCAACAACACTTTGATCTTCTTGATCCTTTGCAGCAACACTTCGATCTTCTTGATCCTTTTCCACAAAAATACCTGTAGTACAAATGATCTCTTTGCGGGATGATAAATCCCTATCACTTTAGGACATAAGTCCAAGGATGATGCAATCCTCATAATACTACTATCCCTTAACGAGGAGGGTCCACAGTATCGACTAGATGGATCGTCCGCAAATGAATGCAAGACCATATCATCTACAACTGAATGTAGATCTCAATGTAGACCATCCTCAGCTTGTTAAGGCTAGGACCACTCCAATGAGTGTTATACTACAACATCTACATATGAATGTAGGAACACTCTCCATGCGAGAGTATTGTCTGCAACTGCAGATCTCGTCAGCACCTAAATGTAAGACCTATCGTCTGTAAGGACTCATTGTAGAGCATCCTGAGCTTTAAAGCTAGTACCATTCCCAAGAGAGTGTTATTCTATGACATCTACAAATGAATGTAGGTACACTTTCCATGCACGAGTATCATCTGAAATTGTAGATATCATTTGCACCTAAATGCAGGACCTATCGTACATAAGGACTCATCGTAGAGCATCCTCTTGACTTCAAATCTAGGACAACTCCCAAGCGAGTGTTATTCTATGACATCTACAAATGAATGTAGGTACACTCTCCATGCAAGAGTATCATTTGCAAATGAAAATATCGTCCACACCTAAGTGCCAGACATGTCGTCCGTAAGGACTCATCATAGAGCATCCTCAACTTTAAATCTAGGACCACTCCCAAGCAAGTTTTATTCTACGACATATACAAATGAATGTAGGTACACTCTCCATGCAAGAGTATCATCTACAGGAACATCCTTAGCCGATAAGATCTAGGACCACTTTCAAGAGCAGAGTGCTATTGTTCGCAAGACCATCCTCAAAAGAGGATATTATCGTCCACAAGTGAATGTCGGACCTCATCAATATCTGTGGGAGCACTTGGCCTTTTCTATATTGCAGTATCACTGCCATCCCATCATCAATGACAGTTTCATCATCACTCCCCCTTTCCAGGGAGGTATGTATCATCAACCTGCTCCCCTTTTCGAGGAGGGTTTGCACCATCAACCTGATCCCCCTTTCCGAGGAGGGTTCATATCATCATCGTTACTTCTTGCAAGGAAAGTATGTAACATCAACATAATTGTTCCTCCTTGCGAGGAAAGTCTACAACATCATTAATGTTCCTCCTTACGAGGAGTGTCTGTATCATCATTGTCCCTTCTTACAAGGAAGATCTTTTTGGACTACACCAAGCATGTCACGGAAGTATTCAAACTTTACTCGAGATAGAGGCTTGGTCAACACATCGGCAACTTTCTCATGGGTACTCACATACTGGAGTTTTTTGGCTTCCTTTTGTACCACATCCCTTATGTAAAAATATTGGATTTCTATGTGCTTTGATTTATCATGGAACATTGCATTCTCTATCATATGATACAACTTTGGTTGTCACATAGAATCACTGTGGTATCCAAATCCATGTCAAATAGACCTGAAATCAGCTTCTTAATCCATATGGATTCACAACTAAAGGAGCAATATGCTGTGTTGTCATGTCCCCATCCCAATAAGTCTACTAGTTGACAATGTTTCACCCACCTACTAGATCCTGAGGTTGGGGGAGGAGGCATTAAATATTGCAATAAGGGATCTTTGGGACCCAAGGGAACTTTAGTTTATAATTTACACATTAATTTGGGTCATACAAATAATAAATATAGAGAAAATAAAGTGGCATTTCTTCATAAGGATATTTGGAGGTCCATGGAGGCCTTAGGTGGTTAGATTCTTCCTTACACTTGTCATGAATTAACCCCAAATTTGAAATTATGAGTGATGGAATGTTCTTGGAAGGTGAAGAGTTTTCAAATGGAATATCATGAGCCTAAGGATTCGAATGGGTGAGTAGGAGTAACTCCCCATAGAAGAGGAAGAGCCTAGGAAGAAACTAGGTGCAATGTGGAGCTAGATTCCCTGCATTTTATGACAACAATGATGGAAGATTCTATGATAAGTCATACCTAATTGTAGACCTATGAAAATATGACATGTTAGGGATAAAAATATCCTCCAATAGGGAACACTTGGGGCTAGGTGGCATCCATTCAAATTTGGAGGAAGTTGAAGGGTTGAGGAGAAGGCCAAGTGGCACAGAGGTTACTAAACATCAAGGATGAGTTGGAGGAAGCCTATGGGAGTGAATTCGACCTTGGAGTTCCTTAGGAGGATTATAAAAATATGTCATGAGGATTGGAAATGGATTTTTATCATTTGTGAATTTTCCTTTGGCATTTTGGAGAGCATTAGCTTGTCCATTGCACGGTGAGTGCACACTTACCCTGCTAGTAGCCAATTTCGAGAGAGTAAGATTCTCATCCAAGTTGGATATGGGAGAGGACACGTTGAACTCTAATTTGTAGATTCATGGAGTGTTTTTATGCATATAGGATGATTCTATTGTTCATGACCCATCTCTCCTTCCATTCTCTCAATTCTCACTTCCATATTTCCATGTTTTTCTATGAAGGCATACTCGTGTGAATGGTGGTTGAGTTCGGTTGATGCCCAAGCATGGGTGAATGAATCATGGATCTGAAACATGTCTCCCATATTCTTTGTAAGTATAAATAAGAATAAATACATATGCAAATGTCCACATTTGCAAGCTTTGTTGTGACTAGTTTCCATGAGATGATTTCCCATTTCAATGGAGATTGTATATTTGATGTATATTGCGACTTGGATCAATGTTATATGTTGTTAGAGAGATATTGAAATTTTTTTAATGGTATATTTTCATATTTCTATGTTATGAACCATTATATGCACCATCTATGAGTCGAAGTTGAGCTTTTATATGTCATTTCCCTTAAGCAAATATCACATTTTTATTATGCATTCGAATATGAAGCTTTAATCCTCTGTTGTAGAACTCTTAACCACACAAAATGAAAGTAAATAAAGTCTAATCATAGTCCCCATACTCTATTTTACAATTTGGTAGGGTTTCATAGGAGTTGGAGAGCCATTTCTTCCCATACCCTAGGGGGAATTTCATCATAAATTACTAGTATTTTTACCCTTTTTACCATCATTCCCAAATTGAGTTGAAGATGTCTATCACTTGTCATAAAACTATCATAGAGTCTATTGAAGACTACTAATACTCCCCACATCATTCCCTACCAAATTCGAGACCTTCTAGTGCCATCTGAATCCCCTAGAGTCAAGACTAGTTAAGACAATTTTTCCAAAAATATGCCTTCGTTGGGAATTTTTGAATTGGGACATTACATATGTACTATGATTCAGCTGTGATGAGAGAAACAATGGACTATTTATTTCTAACCCATGAGATCATGGTGGATCCCAAATAGTAACATCCACCTGAGTGTTCTTTTGGTCTGCGGCACTGCCTGCCCAATTTGAATCCGTATACCCATACAATCTACAGTCATGATATCTATCATAGTATAGTCCAAAGTCTATCGTACCTTTTAGGTACCTCATCACATGATTTGCAGCTATCAGATGAACCCATCTAGGTTTAACTAGATACTAACTCAAGGTGTTCACAACAAAGCATATATATGGCCTTGTATTCGTTAGATACATCAACAACCTATTGCAGCTACAACTTTTCTCCCAAATTTTTTGAAATTTTGGACCCTCCTTTTTTATTTTATATTGCCTAGGAGTGTGTGGATTGCAAAACTCTGTTTCTGAAGTTGAAGTGAGGTCAATTGCTTTCATGCTTTTCGGAAAACTACTTCCTGTCTGCAAACGCGTTAACGGTGGAGTTTTGAAAATGATGTTTTTTTTGCTCTAAATGATTTCCTTCATCATTATCGGAAGTCTGTTTACGTTCAAGTCAGAGCTTGTTTCTCTTTGCTGTCACTGTTTCGGGGGTTAAACGAACTATTTTCATCACTCCCCAGCCTAAATCTTTTGAACACTTAACACTTTGTTTTTCGATAAATTTTCGCTGTCATAAGTTTTTGGATAGTAAAACGAAAGCCGTAGTCTTTACGTTTTCCGCTGTTGCGGAAGCTAAACACTGAATGTTCCAATGGTTAGCTCTATTCTTTTTCTATGCCGAGGTTTTTGACTTTGCGATATTTTTCTTTTCGGTCTCAGAACGGTTTATAACTTTAATCGGAAGCCATAGTCCTTATGTCGTCCGCCATTGTGGCTCCTCAGCAGACTAACCGTCCGCTATATAACTGCTCCGATTGCCAATGGTTTTATGATTACCAAGACCCGTAGTTGGTTTGACATCCGTCGTTGCGGCTTTTTAGTAAACTATCTATCCGTCGCTTAGTTGGTTTATCTGTCGACGCAGTACCGATTAGGCCTCTGAGCTTTCGATTGCCGATATCCTCAGTTGGTCGTGGAGCCCGTAGTCTTTCTGTCACCCGTCGTTGCTGTTCTTCTTTGAACTAATCACTCGATCCTTAGTGAGTCCGCTTGCTAATGATGTTTTTCCCATCGACGTCTTATGATTAGTCTTTCTGATCCCTGATGCCTAGATTGTAGTTGCTGTTGTTTTATGTTTCCATGGCTTTACTGCTTAAACATTTGCTTTTCGATGGTTTGTTTTCTCTATCAGAGCATTTTTAATGTTTGATCAGAGGGTTAGTCTCTTGTGTTTCTGACACGGTGGTTGCGTTGAGCTCATTATCGCCGGTGTTTAGTCGTGGAAAATTCCGATCGCTGCATTTTTCATTTGAAAGCGGAAGCCACAGTCTGATTGTCTTCCGCAACAACGGCTCCAGAACAGACTAACCATCCGCCATATAAATTTTCCTTTCACTGATGTTTTTATGTTGACCATGAAACTCGTAGTTTGATGGTCTTCTGCCGTTGCAGCTGGGAATAGGACTATTCTTCCATAGTCCTTAGTTCTTCCGCTCGCTGATATGTTTTATTTTCCGCGGAGCCCGTAGTCTTTCCGTTTTCCGCCATTGCGGCTGCGTAATGCGCTAACCATCTAACTTATAGAGTTTCCGACACCGATAGACCTAATGATCTCACAGAACTCGTTGTCTGTCTGAAGTCCGCCATTGCGACTGTTAATAAAACTATCCTGCTGATGCTTTACTAATTTTTCCCGCCGGTGAGGGTTTTTCCCGCCTGTTCTGTGTGTGCTTTTACCCTATCTTATGGGTGGCGGAGGTTTCATATTCTTATCCTTTTAAGATTTTTGCGACGAGAGCGCAGTACATGACCTCATTTTGATGATCAGTTTTATTGTTAGTATGGTTTACATTTGTTGAAGAGATGCAGTTCATATTAATGTTGAGTTTTTCATTTAACTGCAGACAGAATTAGAAGATTGTTTTCAGATCCGATTTGATGATTGTTACTGTGAAGAAGACGTCTCTAAAATAAAAGTCAGAAGCAGAGGTGTTGCTCACATACGGAAGATAGTGAAAGGTTGAGATCAATAGGTTATTGAAAAGAATTGGCAGCAGCAGAGGCCCAGGCTTGGAAATGGCTCATCAGTTGCCAAGCCGGTCTCTTTTACAAAGCGCTTGTCAATATTAATCTAGAATGTAACGTATTGGATGAATCATGAGCACTCACAAAGGACAAAATTATAAGATTAAAACAGTTGGGAAGCCCAAAGGTCACCCAGCAGGGCAAACCAAAGGTTTTGATGTTTTTGTATAAAGATAGGAAAGTTAGAGGGAATAAGGGACTTTTTCCCAGTGAGATTTGTGAGGACATATTGTAAGAAGAACTATTTCCTTTTGCAATAGATAATTATAATTTGCCTGTTGGAGAAAGCTTGGTGGAATTTTCAAATGTTGTGCTATGGATTTGTTGAAGAGGAACTATTTCGTTTTCATCTTTGTGTCCATTAATTGTGAGATCGTTCTAACTCTGTGAACCTATGTTCTTATATGAATGTTCTCTGGTTTATTTTATGAAAATTTCCACTATGAGTAACGAATGTTGTTAATAAACAATTGGCTATCTGGTTGTTCAAATATCCTTAAATGTTCATGTGTTTTGAAAAAAGTATCAATTATCTGTGATTTTTCATGATGCATGTACAAAATACATTACTCATAAATGAATGATAATCTTGCTCCCTAGGGATAGGTTAGGTAGCTAGTTTTATTTTCTTGCTGTGTGTGATTTAGATGCGAGAGAGTTTAAGGCGAGAGGTAAGAACCTGCACATGTATCACATTGTGACTGCTCCTCGTATTCTACATCAATCTGCATTTTAGATAGGCACTTGCATATCATACTTAAAACTAAAAACACAAAAATATACACGGTAGACCAGGCCGCAACCGGTAAAACCTTTTATTTTTGTTACTTGACCTACGGTAGCCGGACCGCAAACCAGATAGATTCCCCATACCAAATAGTAACGGGCTAGTTGGGAATGTTACTGGGGAGAATCCCTTACTATTGTTGCCTACGATTTTCCAGGCCTCAACAGTTCTGGCGCTAAAAGGAGGGCCACCAGTGCATGGCTGGCCGAGGAAATACATTTCCTCGAAATAACTCCACCAATGATAGTTCTAAAATCAATTTGTTTCCCAATTCAACTCCTGAAGAGAAGTGGAAGGAACACTTGTATTCTGTTGATAATGAAGTTGTTGATGATCTAAGAAGACATTCCAGGGCTTATGTAAAGTGTATTGGAGGATTACCCATTATCCCTGATTTACCCCGAAGAGAGTACAAGAAGAAAGACCATCCCATCTTGGAATATTCAGTGTTGGTTGGAGATTTGGAAGAGTTGGTAGAAGTAGCGTTACAGGAAGTTGTTCAACCTTTGAATCAAGTGGGCCCAAATACACCTTACTGTTCACCTGTTCATACTCTTGTTCATTCACCACCTCACCCTCCACCCAGACTCATGGCAGGCATAAATGCAAATCAGCCACCCAACCCACCAAATCCACCACCTGCTTGGAAAGCCAGATCACCTTTAAACCTAACACCCCCTTTGCATGACTTACCTCAGGATTTTGAGAAAATGCTACCTAAGTTTGATCCCAGTGAAAAGATCTTAGTAGATGGTCATTTGCAAAGCTTCTACTTGGCTATAGAAGGGATAAAGGCTAGAGAAAATGAAGATGTAGTTTGCAGATTATTTCCACACACCCTTAAAGGAGTAGCAACATCGTGGTACTTTGGTTTTCCTGCAAACTCTATCCCAGATTGGGATGCCTTTCAAAGGATTTTCAGAAGTAAGTATGCAGCCCAAAAGATGCATGCAACACTAATGAAAGGTTTAGGTGCTTTAAAAAAAGAAAGGAAAGAAAAGGTACACAATTTCACTCAAAGATTTTCTGCTTACCTCAAGAACTTCTCTGCAACTGATAAGCCCTCTGATAAAGTTCTGATTGATTATTATACCTCAGCTTTGGGTCCTGACTTGGCTATGTTTGCAAAAGCTCAAGTTAAGCCTACGTTAGTAGAGACTTATGAAGAAGCAGAAAGATTAGAGGCTGAAAACAAAAGTATAGAAGATTATCCCAAGCAATCTGGAGAAAAAACTTCAGGGAAAAGAGCCTTATTGCTGTCTAAACCTAAAGAGGAGCAATCACATGATTTTGAGGGGATGTTAAAGATGATGCAAAAGCTTTCCAACAGAATAATAGATTTGGAGAAGGAAAAAGAAGCTCAGAAATCTTATAAGCCTTACTACAAAAAAGGGAAGATAACAACCAATTCAAGACCCCTCCACACGGTTTAGCATCAATGAATCTGAAGAGGTAGGGATGGATAATTTTTGCACTTTTCGCCAACAACCCCATTCTGAAAAGAATTGTACTCAATGGTTAAATTCAATGACGTTGGTAATGAATCAACTCTTGGATTCTAAATTGACTGAGGAGAATGATGAGGAGGAAAAAGGTAATAAAACCATAGAAAAACAAGAAAATGATACCATGTTTTTATGGGATTGTGTCTCGTTGTTTGATACAGAAAAAAGTACTCTGAGACCTGAGAATATACCAATGAAAACAAAAGACATGAATTTGGTAAATAAAGACAATTCAATAATCTCAAAAATTAAGAAGTTGCAAGAGAATGGCAGGAGACAACCAAAGAACAATGTTGAGGACAAAGTACCTGAAATCACCATTATCAGCCAGGATTCGAAGCAAATCAACAAGCTTGCTAAGCCTATGGAAGACCAAGTAGGTGTTAGCAAAGAAAATGCTAAAAGGCCTGAAGAGATACCCACCGAAAACCAACCAGTGGAGGAAGATGTCGAATCAATTGAGGAAGGGAAAGCTAGGTTTAAAACCCCACCTTTCCTGTTGACTCTGGAAATTTTGAACCATAAGGTGCATAATTGTTTGGTAGATTTTAGATCTTTAGTGAATTTTATGCCACTCGCAGTTTGCAAAAAAATTAATGAGCAGCCAAAACCTACTGCTTGGGAAGTCACTCAACTAGACAGAACTAGTGTCAAAGTAGTGGGGGAAATGGAGAATGTTCTCATTCGTTTATCTGCAAATGAAAAGATATGTCAATTTATTGATATTGTGGTGGAAGACATATAGGATGGGTATGGACTTATTCTGAACTAAGATTGGTCTGCAAGGTTAAAGGGGTATTTTGCTTCAGATTGGTCACATTTATGGTTGCCTCATAAAGGGGTCCCAAACCGAATCAAATAAGGGAACCTTACATGAAACATACTATCACTGAGTTGGAAGAAGAAAAGGAACCAGCAAATTCTATTTTGGGGAATTATCTAATGGAGCTTAAACTAAGACATCTAGCATTAGAAGAAGCCAGCAATATGACTGACACTCAGCCCGATCTCCTTCGATTTTCACGGGCTAATGAGATTGATTGTAAAGTAGTAGTTTCAGTTTCAGATATAGTTTTTTCAAGACCAGTAGATGTAGTTTTTGATAATGGTTAGGTCTTTTTCATTTTGTAGTCAAGCCTAGCCCCTTAGCTTACAAGTTGCCAGATTTATAGGGGTGGGAAGAGAACTGACCAGTTAGTGGTTTAGTTCTCAAATTTTATTTTTCTTGATTTGTCTTGTACATAAATAAATTGATTGCTTGGTTGTTTATGTTTGATTTATTTTATTTTGGTTTGTTTTTAGTTTGATTGATTTCAATAAAAGAAGCAAACTTTTGGTTGCATGGAGAGCATCATAATTCTGGATTAACTAAAATCCTTGATTATAAGATTGTGTAATATTGTTTTATCTGAAATAATTTCTTCTAGTTTAACAGTTTTCCTAAATGGCTATGAACACATTGAAGTCCTACTTAATCCTTGTAAAATAACTCAGGATCAAAAGTCTGGAATACTCTTTCGAGGCTCCATCCATTTCACATCTAAAAATGTCCTAGGGGGTGACAGCAAAAGACCCACGGAAAGGAAGCAAGGTAAACAGTATATTATATATAAATGATCCCATGCCAAGAATTGAAAGCCAAAAGGAAAATAAGAGTCGAAACTCCTAAGAAAGAAATATGTATCAAGACAAAGCACTGAATCATATGAGTACAAAATTGCCAAAAGTTCTTCTCTGTCCGTGAGCTGAAAATTAAATACATCTCTCACACAAAAGGAGACTATGGATAGAGGAGCCTGAATAAAAATTCAGAAAGAAAGGCATGCAGGAGGACTCAAAAAAGGACAAAAAAGTCCAAAAGCACAAAAGTGCAAAATGGCATGGGAATGAGGAACAAATGAATATTCCTGTTTACCATATGTTACAATCTTGTGGTGTCCAAGCTGGAAGCTACCCGAAGACAAAGGTAAAAAAATGAAACTCATATTCTTGGCCTCAAAAGAGTTATCTTGACTTTGAAATCTTGGGTTCCATTTTCCTAAATTGGACCATCATCAATGATTAAAAGTACATATATTTTCCATTTGGGAAATCCAGACAGCTAGAAGAATTCAACATGTTGGTTTTATTGTTAAACAGTTTATTACTTAAGGAAGAAATTGTCCAGAGATCTAGGTTCACCAGGTAGTCGCCAATTGTTGCAGCTACAACTTTTCTCCCAAATGTTTTGAAACTTTGGACCCTCCTTTTTTATTTTATCTTGCCTGGGAGTGTGTGGATTGCTGAACTCTGTTTCTGAAGTTGAAGTGAGGTCAATTGCTTTCATGCTTTTCGGAAAACTACTTCCTGTCTGCAAACACGTTAACGGTGGAGTTTTGAAAATGATGTTTTTTTTGGTCTGAATGATTTCCTTCATCGTTATCGAAAGTCTGTTTACGTTCAAGTAGGAGCTTGTTTCTCTTTGCTATCACTGTTTCAGGGGTTAAACAAACTATTTTCATCACTCCCCAACCTAAATATTTTGAACACTTAACACTTTGTTTTTCGATAAATTTTTGCTATTGGAAGTTTTTGGACAGTAAAACAGAAGCCGTGGTCTTTGCGTTTTCCGCCGTTGCGGAAGCTAAATTCTGAATGTTCTGACGGTTAGCTCTTTTCTTTTCTGATGCCAAGGTTTTTGACTTTGCGATATTTTGATTTTCACTCTCGGAATGGTTTATAACTTTAATCGAAAGCCATAGTCCTTATGTCGTCCGCCGTTGTGGCTCCTCAGCAGACTAACCGTCCACTATATAACTGCTCCGATCACCAATGGTTTTATGATTACCAAGACCCATAGTTGGTTTAACATCCGCCGTTGCGGATTTTTAGTAAACTATCTTTCTGCTGCTTAGTTGGTTTATCTGTCGACGCAGTACCAGTTAGGCCTCTGAGCTTCCGATAGCCGATATCCTCAGTTGGTCGCGGAGCCCATAGTATTTTCATCACCCACCATTGCGGTTCTTCTTTGAACTAATCACCCGATCCTTAGTGAGTCCGCTTGCCGATGAAGTTTTTCCTGATGATGTCTTATGATTAGTCTTTCCGATCCCCGATGGCTAGACGACAGTTCCTGTTGTTTTATGTTTCCATGGCTTTACTGCTTAAACCTTTGCTTTTCGATGATTTGTTTTCTCTATCGGAGCGTTTTTAATGTTTGATCGAAGGGTTAGTCTCTTATGTTGCCGACACGGCGGTTGCGTTGAGCTCATCATCGCTGGCGTTTAGTCGTGGAAACTTCTAATCGCTGCATTTTTAATTTGAAAGTGGAAGTCGTAGTTTGATTGTCTTCCACAACGGCGGCTCCGGAACGGACTAACCATCCGCCATATAAATTTTCCTTTCACCAATGTTTTTATGTTGACCGCAGAACTCACAGTCTAATGGTCTTCCACCATTGCGGCTGGGAATAGGACTATTCTTCCGTAGTCCTTAGTTCTTCTACTCGCCGATATGTTTTATTTGCCACAGAACCTGTAGTCTTTCCATTTTCCGCCATTGCGGCTACGTAATGTGCTAACCATCCGACTTATAGAGTTTTCGACGCCGATAGACCTAATGATCTCACATAACTCATTATCTGTCTGAAGCCCACCATTGCGGCTGTTAATAAAACTATCCTGCCGATGCTTTACTAATTTTTCCCGCCAGTGAGGGTTTTTCCCGCCTGTTCTATGTGTGTTTTTACCCTATCTTATGGGTGGCAGAGGTTTCATATTCTTATCATTTTAAGGTTTTTGTGACGAGAGCGTAGTACAGGGCCTCATTTTGATTATCAGTTTTATTGTTAGTATGGTTTACATTTGTTGAAGAGATGCAGTTCATATTAATGTTCAGTTTTTCGTTTAACTGCAGACAGACTTAGAAGATTGTTTTTAGATCCGGTTTGATGATTGCTGCTATGAAGAAGACGTCTCTAAAAGAAAAGTCAGAAGCAGAGATGTTGTTCACAGACGAAAGATAGTGAAAGGTTGAGATCAATAGGTTATTGAACATAATTGGTAGCAGTAGAGGCCCAGGCTTGGAAATGGCTCATTAGTTGCCGAGCCGGTCTCTTTTACAAAGCGCTTGTAAATCTTAATCTAAAATGTAACGTATTGGACGAATCATGAGCACTCACAAAGGAAAAAATTATAAGATTAAAATGGTTGGGGAGCCCAAAGGTCACCCGACAGGGCAACCCAAAGTTTTTGATGTTTTTGTATAAAGATAGGAAAGTTAGAGGGAATAAGGGACTTTTTCCCAGTGAGATTTGTGAGGACATATTGTAAGAAGAACTATTTCCTTTTGCAATAGATAATTACAATTTTCCTGTTGGAGAAAGCTTGGTGGAATGTTCAAATGTTGGGCTATGGATTTGTTGAAGAGGAACTATTTCGTTTTCAACTTTGTGTCCATTAACTGTGAGATCGTTCTAACTCTGTGAACCTATGTTCTTGTATGAATGTTCTATGGTTTATTTTATGAAAATTTCCACTATGAGTAATGAATGTTGTGCATAAACAATTGGCTATCTGGTTGTTCAAATATCTTTAAATGTTCATGTGTTTTGAAAGAAGTATTAGCTATTTGTGATTTTTCATGATGCATGTACAAAATACATTACTCATAAATGAATGATAATCTTGCTCCCTAGGGATAGGTTAGGTAGTTAGTTTTATTTTCTTGCTGTGTGTGATTTAGATGCAAGAGAGTTTAAGACAAGAGGTAAGAACCTGCGCATCACATTGTGACCGCTTCTCGTATTCTACATCAATCTGCATTTTAGATAGGCACTTGCATATCATACTTAAAACTAAAAACACAAAAATATACACGGTGGACCGGCCGCAACTGGTAAAACCTTTTATTTTTGTTACTTGACCTACGGTAGCTGGACTGCAAACCGGATGGATTCCCCATACCAAATAGTAACGGGCTAGTTGGGAACGTTACTGGGGAGAATCCCTTACTATTGTTGCCTGCGATTTTCCAGGCCTCAACACAACCCAATAATTTGTCTGTACTGAGTCATATCTACTAACTCTGATGATTCATCAGATAAAATATTTAGGTTGGTATCCATGGGTGTGGCCATGGCTTTACAATCCAACATATAAAATCTTTCCAATATTTCCACTGCATACTTTCCCTGGTTCAGAAAGATTCCTTCTGGGCTCTGCCAGACTTCCAACCCGAGAAAATAGTGCATCAATCCAAGATCTTTCATCTCAAATTCTTCAATTAGCTTCTTCTTGCAATCTGCAATCTGTTTCTCATTTCTTGTCAATAATAGATCATCCACATACAACAATAGTATGATAGGTTCATCATCCATAACCTTAAGGTAAAGGTTAGGATCAACTTTACTTTTGGTAAAGCCTAAGCTTGTCAAGAAGCTATATATTCTTCCATACCAAGCTCTAGGAGCTTGCTTCAATCCATACAGAGCCTTCTTCAACTTACAAACACGAGTCACTCTATCTTCTACTTCAAATCCTTGTGGTTGTTCGATGTATACTTCTTCCTCAATCACGCCATTCAGGAAGGTTGTCTTTACATCAATCTGGTGCAGATTCCACTTCATCATGGAAGAAAGTGCCATGATGGTTCTGAGAGAAGTGTACCTTGCTATTGATGCAAATGTCTCTTCATAATTAATTCCCCCTTTTTGAGAGAATCCTCTAGCCACAAATATTGCCTTGTATTTTTCAATACTTCCATCAACAACATGTTTTGTCTTGTAGATCCACTTGGAATATACCACGGTCTTGATTTTTGGTTTGGGTACTATATCCCAAACATCATTCTTGATTATTGACTGGTATTATTCCGTCATTGCTTCTACCATGAGTTCAACATGTCAGGTCATCGACATATCCCAGTCTTCCTCATTCAACCTTGAAGGTTGGAACCCACTTTACTCTTGGTAAAGTCTTAGTCCATCAGGAAGCTGTCCATCCAGTCATACCATGTCGAACTCGAAGATATTCTGTAGTCACTCTCCCTAAAGCAGAGCATCATCCTCCCTATGTATCTAAACATTATGTACTAGAGTGACAGATAACATCCTCTACTACTGATATTCTATGTATCCATATCAGGTCACTAGATACCAATATCCTTTATCTTGAACTTTGTTTGAAAAGTTCCTCTTGCACCCATCTGTGAGATTGTTCTCTTCTATAGGATTCCATCTTCAACCTTGTAGAAAAGGTTAAGATATTCATCACTCTGGGTGATATTCAAGTTCCTTATATAACTGGATTTGCTTATCTATGGGTTCCTTATGAGCTCATACAAAGACTATTCTGCACATGTGGTTCTTTTCTCGATATATACTTCTACTTCACATGAGAAGTGTGTCTGGTCAATGGAGTATGTCATTCTAGGTCTACTCCCTCTTTCGGAGACAAACCACAAACATTGATTTGTATACTTTTTCTTGTAGATCCACATGGAAGACACTACGGACTTCCCTTCGGGTCTCGAAACCATATCCTAAACATCATTCCCCATGATCAACCGATACTCTTTGATCATAGTTTATTCCAAATATGGAAGGGTCTACATCAATGATTCCACATAACTAGACTATATCTGAGGCATATTAATTTAGTTTGAAATCCCATCATACTTTTCTTCATCTTGAATTATCTCTCGTTCCCAAGGTGGTCTTCATCTTTCGAGGTGGATCTACCGCTCTCTTATATTCTTTTGAAGCTCTTTCTTCTGTCACATTGTCTCTGACCCTGGGAGCTTCAAGTTCATCTTTATGTATGTTTATTGGAGTGAATATTGAACTATCATCACTTTTTCTTTGGAACAAGTCTCGTCCTTCTTTTCTTATAGGTGATTGTATGCGATCTTTCCTACAAGTCAAATGCACCAGTTGCATAATTTCATAAGACATATTCATAATCATATATTCGTATGCATAAATATATAATCATGAAAATATTTTAGCCAATACAACATTCATCCATATCTCGTACACAAAAACTTTACATATTCCTTCCATCTCTACCATAACATTATTGAGATTGTGCACTAATCACAATATGTCAGGAAGGAGGTTTCATTCTAGATAAGTAGCAATTGAGTGTTGTATAGTACCATGGGTTTCTTACCCATAACATGCATATTAGTAGTATGCAAACATTTAATTATGCATAATACAGAACATATATAGGAAGAACAATTCAAATACTTATCTTTGTTTGTTTGGCAGATTCCTTCTTGTGCTTTTTTTTCATCTCCCTCTGGATCTGCAGCTTCTTCTTTGACATATTTCTCCAGGTCATGCTTCTTCAGGTATGAGAAGCACTTTATACTTCCATGCTCAGAGGTTCTCGATTTCTACAAGCTTGTTCTCAAGCTTGGTATTGTTTTTCATCATGATAAAAATGAGAACCTTAATGTAAATAGAGAGGATAGAACTCACCAATGACATTGATTTAATATGATGCTTGCTTGAAATATTTTCTGGAAGACTGATTTTGGTGGACCTAGGGTTTTATAGAGAAAACCTAATTTTTTTAAATTAGGTATCTTTTAGATCTGATTGGATAGAAATATGCACCTCCTCAAGGTGAGCTGAGCAACATACTCATTTTCCCAAATATGTGAACATAACTACAAAATATCTTATTCCCTAGTTTTCCCCGACAGTAGTGTTAGGTCAAAAATTGAAAATCCACAGAATTAGAAACTTCTTCCATATAATGATGTGCCCTCCTAGGGAGAGTTTGATAGTGCTTATTTTTCAATTGATTGGTGGGGGAAGTTCCTGGAACAAGAAGCCCTAGTTTTCTTCAATTTCTTCTGCATAATTGCCTAATCTTGTTTCTGTTGTATCTCCTAAATTCCTTCTCGTATGGGTCTGAAACTTCATCTTGAGGTATCCTGGTCTGTCTTATTTCCAACCCCATAGGTTATAGTAGAATTGGTTTCACCAAGTGGGACTTATGTGAATTTTCCTAAGGTGACCTATTTCAGGACTATTCATCATAGCAAACTTGTATGGACTTCCTCATGTCACTGTTTCACATTCGGTGTCTAAAAATTTTACCACAGAAACTACAGTCTGTACCCTATTTGCAACATCTTGTGAAATTTAATTTGGACTTTCATATCCCGAGATATAGCAATTCTCCCTAGGTCACCTGTTTAAGGTTGAATCCCAGGAGAGACTGGAACCTTGAGTTGGAGGAATCCTATCTCCTAGATTATAGCGAATTTAAGGCTGAGAATCATATCTCCTATATTATAGTTAATCCAAGGCTAAAATTTTTACACAGGGTACATCAAGATTTCATATTTTTCAATTAAAAGTTTTGGCTCTTGATCCTTCTCTAATATCGAGTTATAGAGAAATTCCCAACATTACTAGTTTTTGTCTTTTAGGGTTTTCAATCATAAATCCCTAATCTTCAGTAGTTGTAGTTGTAGTAGTGTTTCAACCGCAAAAAGAATTCTTTCAGGGTAGCTCTGATACCATGTTAATTTTTTAATGGTTATACAAGATCTAATAACATTTTAGCATCATAAAATCATAACCATATATAAAAGGATCATTGAAAGATAGACAAGCACAACCACAGAAAAGAACATAGAGATTTATCGTGTGAAACCCTCATGGGGAATAAAACCTAACAAAACTTCCTCTATATAGATGTATAAGATAAAACCCCAAAACAAGTATTCCTCCTCCTTGTTGGTATATCTCTCTATCTCTCCTATGCACTATACACAAGTGAGTGTGTGTTCTAAATGAGGAACACAACTCCTCTATTTATACTCTTTTTGTGACTTGACATTAAACCTAACAAGTTGGCCCCACAAACTGATTGGGCTGAATTCACCTAGGAAATATCAAAACAATATTAGATTATATTCATTAGGGTACTATTGACCCGACTTACAATGGAGGCTTTACCTCATGACTCTATGATGACCAAATACAATAGCAACATCCCGACGTAGGGAGAAAACATCGCCCTTGGGGTACACCAATAAAATACATCTAGAATATTCTTTGAAGTTATAATATCTCAACAACATGTTCATTAAGTCAAACATTTTATTGATTTAAACTCTTGCAATCTTATAGGGCACTTAAAGCTAAAATATTCCCTAAAGAGAATGTGTTGCCATCAACTTGCAGAGAAGCACATAGTTGTTGGTTGAGCCGAGGATTAAATATAAGAAAATTCATTCATGTAAAGATGATTGCATTTGATACAAAGATGAATATCAGAACAATTAGAATGCCCTGTATGCAAAGAGAAGAGATATCACAGAGATGTACAAGGTCATACAGTTCCAAATAAGGTTTTATGCCACATGCCAATTGTACCTAGAATTCAACGAATGTTTCGTTGCAAGTCACTTGAGCAATTGATGGTCTTGCATGCAAAGAAACTAAGTAAAGATGGGTTCATGCAAATTCTAGTAACTGCGGAGCAATGAAACACATAAAGGAAATATGGCTAGGAAAATTCAAGGATTAACCTCGTAGTATTAGGTTTGGGCTTGCAATAGATGGAGTGTTCCCATTCTCTTTCATGAGAACAAATCATATTGTTTGGCCAGTCAAATTAATAGTATACAATATTCCCCCATGGATGAGTGTTAGAAAAGAACACCTTATGATGACTCTCGTTGTTCCAAGAAAACATCAAGTTAAAAACATGCATGTTTATCTTGTGCCTTTTATTGTTGATATGCAACTGCTATGGAAAGGCATAAGAATGTATGACATATCACGCCGTCTATCAAAATAGGTCCTTCATGTTGTATGTTGTGCTATGTTGGAATTTTCATGATTTTCCAAGACTTGGTGTTTGTTTTGGCAAGATAAAATATTTACGTATTTACACTCATAATTTAGTTTCATACATACTTTCATACTTACTTTTATAATGTTATTTTGATGTTATTAAGATTACTTATTGAACTGCAGGGCTTCAAAAAAGGGGAGATTTACATGTCCAAGATGTGTAGAACAATTTCAAGGGAGAAATTATAAATATCTACATAAATTTATTTACACAAACAATAGGGTTTTTCTAAAACCAAATCATAAGTTTAAGAATCACCTAAAGAATCAATTTTATGGAAAAGTTGAAAATAGAGGCCCTCACATGATTATGGGTCTAGGTGATTTGTTCATTATTCTATCTTCTAGTTTCGTATGCCCAAATTTGAAGTCCCTAAGCCCAATTCCCATGCCAAATTTCCATAACCTGCACCCAAAATCGTATTTGGTCCCTAATTTTTCCATGACCCTACACCTTATGAACCCCATGACCTTTTATGCTGGACCCTAGAGGAGGAATGGCAATAGGTGAAGAAAGACCATCAATGGTCACATCAAACACTTAACCTTGTAAAAACTAGTGACCATAAGTGGTTCATAAAAGTACTTTATGTACAAGTCATTGTTAATATTTTCATGTTTTTAAAATTATTTAACACAAACTTTCTTCTACGTTTTGAAATAAGATGAATATTTTCAAATTTGAAATCCAATTTTAAGTCACATCCACTTTAAGCCACATCCAGTGTTCAACCATTGGTCAAGAAAAAATACAATAAAATACATTAGGACTAAACAACTTAGAACTTTGTGGCTAACATGGCATCATTTTGGATTCCTCACACCTCAAGACCAATATGGTTAGATAGAGAACACCCCAAAGTATATGTGATAAAAATTTGGAGGAAAAAAGTGCTCGAGAACATGGAGAATTAGGTTACACAAAAAAGATAGAAAAGATGCACCACTATTGACATCCCACCCATATTTCCTTCATTTCAAAACCCTGAGTTGTTTATGTACCAAAATAATACCGAAAATATATTGTTTTCATTATATTGTTTATTATGTAGCTAAGCTAGTTTAGATGTAGTATGCTCTCTATTCTTTTATCATTCATTCATTATTTTTTGTTTGTTGGACTAATTCATTTATGAAATATTATGTTTACTTATTGAATTGAGTTTACCACTTTTTTTTAGTTATATTGCATAAATCTAGTTATGTATGCTTCATATTATTATTATTATTATTAAACACATAATTATTAAACATATAAACCATGGATGGAAAATAAACAAATACATTCTCTTGAAAACAAATATATTTGTTGAATATAGTTGTCATTGATCTCAAAGGAGTTCAGTAATGACAAAGGAATAACCAAGGACATGATGACATGGCATGTAGGATGAATTTGGCATAGATAAAATAGCATGTTGTCCCCCATGCTTTGGATACTTCACCTTCCAAGTTTTATGAAAGTAAGAATCCACCCTAGGGTCAGCACAGAAGTTTATGAGGACATTTTCAAATGCAAATCGATGAGGAGGATTGATCGATTCTATGATCAATTAATTGAGTTATGAAATAACCATCGTACAGGGTCATTGATCGACCATCGATCACTGTAAGGATCGATGGAGATCCAAACACTAAATAGTGATTTAAGTCTTACACGGATGAAAGATTGAGGACGAGGTAAGGTAGAGATCGATGGTTAGGATTGAATACGACACAAGATACAACTTTGTTAAAATTCTGGAGAAATTTAAAAAATGCAAGTTGGATCAAACAATTGAAGGACTACGATCTAAGAGAAGATATATTGACGACGGGAAAGGGATCACAAAGTAAATGTGCGCGAAATATAACATTCCAGAGCGCCAAAGTGAAGTTCCGTGTTTGATAGCTGATCAATGGACGAGGAGTATTCCGCAAGTGATCAATGATTCACAGGAATTGTGGAAAGAAATTTCCGGGAGGATATTGCAGAAGTCCATTTCGGAAAAATTTGGAAGGCACATCCACATTCCGCAATTTGTAACCTGACTTTGGAAAGATTATTGCAGACACATAATTGCGGAAGTCGTCTTTTAAAATTGGGAAATGCATACCCATAATCCATAATCCGTAATTGCAGAAAGTTAATTGCGGAAAGGACGATTGTAGAAAGATCATTGCGAAAAGGGTAAATGCAGAATCATGTTTTAAAAAATTTGAAAGGCAGGTCCAAAAACCACAACCTGCAATTGCGGAAGGAAGGAGTTCCCACAAATTACAGAAAGATAGTTGTGGAATGTTAATTGCGGAAAGACAATTTGCAGAAGATAAATGTGGAAAGGTAAATGCAAAAAGAAAAATGTGGAAAGATCGTTGTGGAAAGGACATTGTGGAAGGTCATCACTGATAAATTTAAACAGAGTTAAAAATCATAAACAGAGTTAAAAATCATAAACAAAGTATATCAATAAGCTACAAGAACAAAACTAATATATAAAGCAGAGTCTGTTATTCCTATAGATTCCAGATCTAAGAAGAATATACACGATAGCATTAGAAAATAACAAATTAGTTAATTATGTTAAACAAGTTATGATGAATAAAAAGGGGCGTCACTGTATAAATAGAGAAGTTATTGTTAGTTAAGGGATGTGTTTGAAAATAAATCATCTGTTGTGAGGTCATGATGAAGTTGTGTGATGGCTCAAATGAAAAGACATGAGCTTCCAAGATTGAAGAAATGTGGTGAGATGCATGTTAAAGGTATTTATTAACATAAGCTCATTTTGAAGTAAAGTTTCTATGCAGTCCATATCCATGTAGAAACAATAGAAGACAGAGACCAAGTAAGTGATGAGAAACCATTGATGGAATTGAAGACATACGAAGATATGGAAGTCTGATAAAAACATACTAGGGAAGTTGGGTGGCGCTAGGGTAGGCTACAGGCCTGAAAGGGGGTCGTAGCATCCTTCCAGTGGTAGCTAGAAAATAGGGTGTCAAAGCATCCTTTGAGTAGTACCTGATAAACCAGGGGTCATAGCCTCCTTCCAATAGTTGTTGGTAAATAGGGTGTTGTAGCATCCTTGTCTGTAGGAGCAGGCAGAAACCAAGGTGTTGTAGCATCCTTCAGTTGTAGCTGAGAAACTTGGGGATTGTTTTCTCCAACAAGTGGTAGCTTGAAAAAACTATTCTAAATACAATTTTCCAATATAGAAAGTGTTTGTGGTTTTCCCAATTGGGCTTCCATGATAAAAGTTGTGTTCTTTGTATCTTGTTGATCCTATGTGTTAATGAATAAGTTAAAAGTGGTTTTAATTGTTAAAAGTTATCAATACTGATTCACCTCCCCCTCTCAGTATTGTCCAATATTCTAACAATTGGTATCAGAGCAGGATCCTTCACTACAGTTTAATCATTAGAAGGAAGATCCTATTAAAACCACTATGGATCAACAAGAAGGGTTAGCCACTAACATACCTCCATTATTTACAGGAGATAATTATGCATACTGGAGTGTAATAATGAAGTGCCATCTAATGTCTCTTGGATACGAAGTCTGGAGGTCTGTTGAAAAAGAGTACAAAATACCAGATGACCTACCTATAGACAAAGATGAACTAGACCAATATGATGCCAATGCAAAAGCCCTGAATGCAATCTTGAGTGGGTTAACAAATTCAATGTTTGTGAAAGTCATTCAATGCAAGACAACCAAACATGCCTTGGACAAATTAAAAATTGTCTATGAATGAGTATCCAAAGTCAAACAATCCAAACTTCAGACATACAAAGGACAGTTTGAAAGTCTAAAAATGAAAGAAGAATAAAATATTACAGAATATATTTTAAGAGTAGATGAAATTGTAAATGCTATTAGAGGCCTTGGAGGAGAAATAAAGGATAGTAGTCTTTGACAAAGTACTTAGAACCCTTCTCATGAAGTATGGCTCAAAAGTATCTACTCTAGAAGAACGAGATGATCTTGACCTCATGACAGCAGATGAACTACATGGGATCTTCACTGCATATGAGACGAGAACATGACAAGATGGACCATCAAAGAAAGAGGCAACATTTGAAGCTTTATCTGAGAACCAATCAGAGAACCTAGATGATGATGAATATCTTTTCATCAAGAAACTTGAGAGAGGTACTGGAAAGTACAAAGGAAAGTTACCCTTGAAGTGTTTTAACTGTGGAAGGACTGGTCACTTTGTCTCAAAATGTCCTTACCCAAAACAGGAAGATAGTGATGATGATGAAGAACATTGTTGTCATAAGAAAGATCAAAAGAGTAAGACCATGTACAAGAAGAAATTTAAGAAAAAGAAGAAAAAATTATATTCCAAGGAAGACAGTGAAGATGAAGAGATAAGTGAAAATGAAGAAATCCTATTCATGGGGACAGTACCTCAAGAAGACGATTCAGATGTGGAAGGAGAGGTGGACATAAAGGATGAACTCATAAGTGACCTTGAAGAATTGAGAAAGAGAAGAATGAAGAACAAATATTTGAAAGAACAATTGTCAAAATACCAAAAAGAGGTCGAGATTTTAAAAAAAGAAGTTGTAAAATTCAAGAGAGAAGTAGAGAGGCTAAAAGATCAGCAATGTGTTAATGAAAAATTCAAGGAGAAAATGCAAGACTCTAAAAGACTTAAGGCAAAAGTCATCCTACTTAGGAAGAAGCCATCCTACTTAGGAAGAAGCTTGATGAGAAATTTGTTCAATCAAAATTTGAGAACAACTCAAGGATTTTAGATGATATCTTAAGTAGTCAAAGACCATCAAGCGATAAATCTGGAATAGGATATGACAAAGAAAAAAATCCAAAATATTCCTCTTTCACAAACCAATATGAAAGGAGCTATGCTGCTACACTCAAGAAGGAAGAAAGTAAGAAATATTCTTCTCTCTTACAAAGAATAGATATGATGCCTAGAAGACCAATGACAAGTAGATTTCAACAAATATGTTTTGGTCATTGCTACTCTTGTAATAAATTTGGACATAAAGTCCTGAATTGAAAAGAATATGAAGAGTTTCATTTATATAAGAAGAATACACCCAAGCAACAGAAGAATTATGGGAAGACTAAATCCAGTCATCATAATTCTGCCTAGATAAAAAAATTGAGAAGATATGAAAATGAAAATAACCATTACAAGCAGAAAGATCAAAGATTCTCTAAATATAAAAAGGCATTTTTTGGATATTGTCATTGCTATCATAAGTTTGATCACAAGGCTGCTGATTGCAGAACCAAGGGAAAAGATCAAAGTTTAAGAAGGAAACAAGACACAAACACATCCAATGACAGAATACCAGTAAGCAGGGTACCTCATGGAAATATGTGGAGAAGAAAGTCAGATTGCAAAGACTCAGAAGAAACACAAATTTCAAACATCAATGAAGTTTCCAAAGATGATGATGAACATAATAGTGGTATAGATAAAAATGACATCCATTATGAGGGAAAGCAAGATGAAGAAGAATACACCGATGGAGATGAAGATGATAATAATAGATGTCTTTTCTAAAATCTCTCATGACCTAGAAGAGAACCATAAAATTAGCATTAGAAGGGATCATATACTCAGGGGGAGTTGATATCATAAAATTGCAATTGGTACTTGAAAAATATCAGTTGGTAAGAAGAAAATAATTTTTTGAGGTTTCCATCAAAACAATAAGAAGAAGAGTCATTAGAAATACTTGGTAAAAGCTATCTTCTTCAAAGACAAGAAGTGCCAAATTGAAGAAAAATATTTTTTCTAGGAATCATCTATGTGACAAGCAGCTTAATGGTTGAAGTAAAACAAAATCAAAAGCAAAATTAGAGAAGACAAGAGATGATCATGGTTAAATGATAAGACCAGTGTATGGTTGACATAGAGCTAAGTGTAAAACCTATGAAGTAACATGAAAATATTAAAATGTGCGATCCATGAGATCCATGAAGACCATGAAGTCTATAATCCAATAGAAGATGAAAATTATCCTTATTATATGGATTCATGACACATAAAGTAAAAACTTTGTCCATCCTAAAAGTATTCATTTTATCACATTTGTTTGGGATGATCTTCCACGTTTCACACTTGGAGGATTTGATAATCATGTTTTGATGGTTGATCAACACATGTAAAGATTAATAAAAGAAAAAATCTGAAGGTTACCATTTAGACAATCTTAAGGACTGTCTGATAGGGCAATTATGAACAGTCATTTCTGTGAGTTGAAATCATTCTTGATCTAATCTTTTAAAAGAAGTTTTAACTACAAAAATTATTGAGAGTGGAAGAAAACTCAAGGCTGATCTAAAAGATAAAGATGCAGTTTATTGAAAAAGTGCAAGGATGATTAAAAGTAGTAGTAAAGATTGTGAAGGAACAATTGGTATTCAAACACATATCAAATTGATGAGTTTCTTTCTATATTTGTCTCTCAGAAGCATGCTTATGAACCTGTAGCAAATCCTGTTGTTACCTCATACCAAGGAATTATGGTGCAAGCTATGAAAGAAGAATATAGTATCAATCAAGATAGTTAAACCATGTTCAATGTCTAAAGGAACAAGGACATATGGATAATAAATTTCTTTCATGAAATTGAAGACTCCTTAAGAATAACAAGTTACATGATACATTTTTAAAGAGCAGTTTATGGAAGAAAACTAATAATGAGTGTAAACCCTATCACAAAATATAGAAAATGTTGACAAATGGGAGAAACATTGAAAGGGGGAGTCTATAAACTAATCATCCATGTTCTCCTTCAAAGACTCACTAGAATAAAGTAAATGAGGATGTTAACCATATCATAACACAATGATTAGTACCAAGTCCAGTTAACAAGAGGAAGAGAAGGAAAGAGCTAAATTTCTTAAAAGAGGAGATACATTGGCAAGGGAAGTTGTCAAAAAGAAGAAAGATAGGAAATTCTCTATCAAGATAGTTACAACAAGGGCATAACAGGTTATCTTTTGTCATTGTTGTCAAAGGGGAGAATATTTAGATGTTCCCATCAATGCCAAAGGGGGAGAATGTTGAATATAGTTGTCATTGATGTCAAAGGAGTTCAGTAATGACAAAGGAGTAACCAAGGACATGATGACATGGCATGTAGGATGAAGTTGGCATAGATAAAATCAACATGTTGTCCCACATGCTCTAGATACTTCACCTTCCAAGTTTGATGAAAGTAAGAATCCACCCTAGGGTCAACGCATAAGTTCATGAGGACATTTTCAGATGCAAATCAATGAGGAGGATTTATCGATTCTATGATCAATTAATTGAGTTCTAAAGTAACCATGGTACATGTTCATTGATTGACCATCGATCACTGTGAGGATCGATGGAGATCCGAACACTAAATAGTTCTTCACGTATTACAGGGATGAACGGTTCAGGACAAGGCAAGGTAGAGATCGATGTTCAGGATTGAATCTGACACAAGATGACACGAGCTTGTTAAAATTCCAGAGAAATTAAAAAAATGCAAGTTGGATTAGACAATCGTAAGACTACGATCTAAGATAAGATAGATCGACGATGAGGAAATGATCCACAAAGTAAATGTGCGTGACAGATAAAATTCTGGAGCATCCAAGTGAATTTCTATGTTTGATAGCTGATCAATAGACGAGGAGGATTCCCCTCTCCTTCAGACGTGGAGTTAATCCTATTAATCACGCTTTATTTGCTGATGACACTATCCTCCTTGGAATCGCTTCCATCCAAATCGCCAGAAACCTTCTTAGTCCTCTGGAACTCTTTCTTCAAGCCTCTGGAAGCTCTGTAAACCTGAACAAATGCCAAATTTATGGGTGGAATTGCCCATCTGCAACTCTCAGCCGCATCTCACAACTCCTGCAAATAAAACCCAGCTCTTCTTGGACCCACTTCATATACTTAGGCATCCCCATCGCCAAAAAATTCTTGACCTCTTCAATGTGGACCCCGGTCATACAAAAAATCAAAGAGAAAACTCAGTCCATGGGAACGAAATGGCTAAATCTAGCAGGAAAGACTGTTCTAATCCGATCTATCCTCTCCTCCTATCCCATTTACACCAGTTCTATGGTTCTTTCTCCCAAAAACATTATGAATAGTATTTGAAAGGAAATCAGAAAATTTTTGTGGCAGGGTGGAAAAGTTCAGACAAAAAAATTCCACCTTGTAAAATGGGACACGGTCAAATAAGCTAAAAAACATGGTGGTATAGGCATCAGAGATCCAGAACAAATGAGCAAAGCCATGGGAGCTAAAATGGTTTGGAGACTGGTCTCGGGAAGAAAGGAATGGTGGAAGGAAGTCATTAGGAAAAAATACATTAAGAGGCCCAGGTCAAAAAAGCTGGACAGTGCATGGGTAGGCCAAGGAACTAATCTTTGGCAATTATGCAAAGCCTCTCTTAACACAATCACTGAATACTCCTACTGGATCCTCGGGAATGGGAAAAGGATCAACATCTGGAAGAGTAATATTTTGGGACAGCCACCACGATCCTCGCTGCCAAGCCAAACTCTTCTAGCTGATTGGGCGAGTGAGCAAGGGATCTCCACCCTCTTCGATCTTTCGCTATGGGACACAAAAGGGCATTGGATTGGCTGGAAGGAGCTATCCCCCCCAGCACATTTGGTTAATGCAACAGACTCTCTTCTCTCCTCCCTCCACGGTCTGTCCCCTTCGCGAGTTTCAGCGAAGGACCGTATCAGATGGGGAAAAACCGGGAAGTATAATGTTAAAGAAGGATACTAGAAAATAACCATGGAACCGCCTGAAGCAGATAAAATATGGAAGAAGGTGTGGCATTCTGACTGCATACCCAAAGTAAACAGTTTCTTTTGGATCCTCCTTCATAATAAGCTTCTCACAGCTGAGAATTTAAGGAAAAGAGGCATAAATGGACCCTCAAGGTGTGCACTGTGTAATTCAGATGAAGAGACCATCAACCATCTCTTACTTCACTGCAATTCCTCCCTTCTAGTCTGGAGGTCTGTTCTCCCACCAGGGATGGATTTAATCTTCCCTAGCTCGGTTGCCCAACTTTTCATAGACTGGAATAAACATTATCCTGGCTCCCTAAGCAAGAGTCCTATCTTGAGACATCTTTGGAACTCTATCCCAAAGAATCTTTGTTGGCAACTTTGGCTTGCTAGGAATAATGCTATCTTCAAAGAAAAAAAAGCTGTCCCAGCCCGAATAGCCGCTAAAACTATATGAATGATAGTTGAAAATTTTGCTTCGAACAACATCAGTTTTCCTGCTCAAGAGCCCATCCCAAAACCTTATTCCACCTGGTGCAGGAACTTCCTAAAAGAGAGGAGCCCACTTCAGTCCAAAATCTTCAATAATCAAACAACCTCAACTTGGAGATCTCCCCCCTGGGAGATACGCTTATCCAGCAAGGACTTCAAAAAATGGCTCAGGGAGAAAAACTCTCTTGCCTTCTTCTTTGATGGCACCTCGAAAGGCAACCTAGGGGTGGCAGGAGCGAGGGCGATCCTTCTGGATCCCGGAGGACAAATAGAACAAACCTTCGCCTGGGCATTAGGGACTAGAACTAAAAATGAAGCAGAGTGGCTGGCACTCCTCCAAGGCCTGCAACTCCTTCAGGATAAAAATTACCAAAAGGTTCTGATATTCGGCTATTCCAAGCACGTCATTTCTAAACTGATCAATGGATACCCCTCGGGAGCTGTCAATTGTCATCGCCTGTTTAATAAAGCTAAGCTTCTTATGCTCAATTCCTATGAACCACTTCACATTCTCCGATCAAATAATACTGTAGCAGACACAATTGCCAATTTGGGGGCCTCTCTCCCGCAAGGCCACTGCAAACAAAATGGGAATCCTCCCATCCTCAAATATGTTCTGTAATGAGGTGTCAGATATCCATTCATCATCAGCTTCATTATATAATCGGGAATTATTCTTTGATCGACCATAGCATGTGGTCTAGCCCTATGAATGACCATAGTTCGTGGGTTAGCCTTTTGATCCACCCCTCTCTCCTATGTCTCCTTTGCCTTTTTGTCCCCCCCTCTTTCCTTCCTTCCCTCACTTTCATCCCCTTCTCCTTTTCCCCTCTCCCATGCCTCATCCCTCCCTTCTTTTCATCCTCCATCTTCCTCCATCACCTGGCAGCTGGCCTCCACTCCGAGAGGGTAATCGACGGCTTATCTCATTTAATTAGCAGTCCTCCCTTTCCTCATCCTCTCGCCACGTGGCCCCAATTCTGTCTCCTCCTTCTCTCGGACGCTGCGGTATTAAAACACATTCGATCAAGGGTTAAATTCATATCCTTCTCACACGCTCAGGGTCGCCTCACGATTTTCTCCATGGCCTCTATTAGCAGGGACTTGTTTTCTCACTCCATTTCAATCCTTGGTCCTGGTTTTTTCGAAGCTCTGCGAATTTTGCTGAAGATTGTCTCAGGCATTAGCGAAGGGCGGTTGCAAGGCCTCCCGTGGTAGGCTCTTCCTCTAACTCGCTCTGTGGTGAAGGAAAGTCTTGCTCTTGCAGCCTTTTCCTCCTGTTCATGTAGCTCCCTCTCCATTTTGCAGACTGTTACTCTCGGTTCAGGCTCTCTCTCTTTGTCTGGTAATTGGGGAAAAAGTTTGGTCATAGGTTGCAGATGCATGGGGTGGCAAGAAGGCGTAGCGGGCACATTGGCATGTGGAAGACAAGATGATTCTTCCCTGTATCAGGAACTCCACGTGCTCAGATTTTGTCTTAGAAATCTATCAGCCCCTGTCAGTCTTGTCCAAGCTATCCAGACTCAATTCGCTCAAATAACCATTTTGACAGAGGTCAGCAAAATGGCACAGGCTGGCGAAAATGCAGGGATTATGGACATCAAAAATAATTTGAGGAGATTGTATGAATTGCTTTCAATCAGTGTCATGGATAATAGAGAGATGGCTCAGGAGGTGAAAAGTATGGGAGACACCGTGAGCTATACCTCGTTGCAGATTAGTAATCATGATGCCCGCATTGACGATAATGAAAGCAACCTTCGTGAAATCATGGGGAAAGTCAACAGGATACAAGAGGACCTCCAGCGCTTCATAGCCATGAACCAGAGTAGCAGAGTTAACGGAGCCACTACTGATGCTGTGCATCCAATGGAAGAGGAATCCATAGTTCAGCCAAGAAACACCAGAGGCAATCCTTAATATGTTCCTGTTAGTTATGGATGAATGTTTTTCTGTCTTTTTGTATGTAATCAGTATGTAAGGGTTTATACAACCCGCGGCATTAGATGTTTTGAACAAACTCTATGCGAAGTTTTTTGGAAAACATCCTGGATAGGCCCACTGTGCAGCATTTTTGCTATGCATAAATACTCTATTATTCCATGTCTGTAATGAATGGCTGTGCACAGCTTGTTTTTATATAAACCCTTTTATAGTTTCTGTTAAAAAAAAAATAGACGAGGAGGATTCCACAAGCAATCAATGGTTCACATGAATTGCGAGAGGATATTGTAGAAGCCTATTTCGGAAAAAGTTGGAAGGCAGATCCGCAATCCGCAATCCGCAATCCGATTGCAGAAAGAACGTTGCGGCTGCATAATTGCGGAAGTCGTCTTTTGAAATTTGGGAAATGCATACCCGCAATCTGCAATCTGCAATTGTGAAAAATTAATTGCAAAAAGGACGATTGCAGAAATATCGTTGTGGAAAGGGTAAATGCGGAAGCCTGTTTCAAAAAAATTGAACGGTAGGCTTAAAAACCGCAACCCACAATTGCAGAAAGGAGGAGTTCCCACAGATTGTAGAAAGATAGTTGCAGAAGGTTAATTGCAGAAAGATAGTTTGTGAAAAGGTAAATGTGAAAAGGTCGTTGTGGAAAGGCAATTGCGAAAGGATTTCTGTTGTAGAAAGGTTGTTGCAGAAAGGCAATTACGAAAGGATTTCTATTGCGGAAAGGTCGTTGCGGAAAGGCAATTGCAGAAGGTTGTGAGTGATAAATTTAAACAGAGTTAAAAATGATAAGCATAGTATATCGATAAGCTACATGAACAAAACTAATATATAAAGCATAGTATGTTACTCCTATATATTGCATATCTAAAAATAATATACACGATAACATTAGAAAATAACAAATTAGTTAATTATGTTAAACAAAGTTATGATGAATAAAAGGGGCATCACTGTATAAACAGAGAAGTGATTGTTGGTTAAGGGACGTGTTTGAAAATACATCATATGTTGTGAAAGGTCATGATGAAGTTGTGTGATGGTTCAAATGAAAATACACAAGTTTCCAAGATTGAAGAGATGTGGTGAGATGCGTGTGAATGGTATTTATTAACAGAAGCTCGTTTTGAAGTAAAGCGTCTTTGCAGTCTATATCCATGTAGCAGTAGTAGAAGACAAAGACCAAGGAAGTGATGAGAAACCAGTGACAAAATTGAAGACATAAGAAGATCTGGAAGTCTATTAAAAATGTACTAGGGAGGAAGGCCCGCAAGGGGGTCGTAGTATCCTTCCGGTGGCAACTGGTAAATAGGATGTTGAAGCATCCTTTGAGCAGTAGCTGATAAACCAGGGGGTCGCAACCTCCTTCCAGTAGTTGCTGGTAAATAAGGTGTTGTAGCATCCTTGTCTGTAGGAGCAGGCAAAAACCAGGGTGTTGTAGCATCCTTCAGTTGTAGCTGAAAAACTTGGGGATTGTTGTCTCCAACAAGTGGTAGTTGAGAAAACTATTGTAAATACAAATTTTCAGTATAGAAAATGTTTGTGGTTTTCCCAATTGGGGGGCTTCCATGATAAAAGTTGTGCTCTTTGTATCTTGTTGATCCTGTGTGTTAATAAATAAATTAAAAGTGGTTTTAATTATTAAAAGTTATCAATATTGATTCACCTCCCCCCCCTCTCAGTACTATCCAATATTCCAACAATATTCACTCTTCAAAAATACTTTATTTAAATGATAAAATCTTTTGGATTAATCAGTTTGAGAGATAAAATCTTTTGGATCAATAAGGAAAACTAAAACCCTTTTCAGTTTTTAATTTCTAATTATATTTATATTGATTTTTTTTTATCAATGTTGATTGAATCAAACACATTAAAAACCTTTATTCAAATGTGACACTTTCCATTATTTGTCAACAAATACAATATTAAGTATTTAAATAATAATAATAAAGAAAATACAATTACATTTATATCAAATGGCTATGCTATTTCATAGATCATATCAATCCTCTCATGTTAAGCTGAAAGCATCTTCACTTTCTCATGCAAATGTGGGAATTAAATGTGAAAATCATCACAATGAATCACTTCGATTAACTGGGGTGATAACCACACTATCCTACTAAATAAGAAATCTTAAAAATCTTAAAGCCATGCAATAGTAAATGAATATGCACTTCCAACATTGTATCTTTCTACAATGGATTTTAAAAATCATGAATATTGTGAGAGGGATGTGAGATGGGAACTTTCTCTTCCTAATAAGGAGATTCACATCAAACAGTTCACATTAATCACTAGATGGATGCCTAGTTGAGTCGGTAGGTTTGACTTGGATGCATTTTGTCCCACTCATTGAAGAATGGTATAGAGACCACCATGAAGAGGCTAGAGCTTGTGATGTTGATGGACTTTGAAGTGTTGTTTTTGCAAATGAAGACAAACTTAGTTGTCCACTTAGAACAAAGAGGGAACCCTATATTGATCTTGTTGGAGTTTATACTTATGATGTGTGTCAACAAGAGCACATTGCATTTGAATGTGTAAGTTAGCTAATGTGCCATGCAATGAGGTAGGATTTGTTGTTCCTAATGCTACTTAGGAAAATTGGCAAGGTAGAAGAACTAGGAGCCCATAGGGAACAATAGAACAATAGGTTGAAAATCATAGTAGACTTGAAAATTAAATAGCTTGTGGACTGCTCTATTATAACTATGATAGACTATGTGTAGATAATGCTAGAATATATAATGATAAATTAGGTGATATATTGGTAAGATATCATTTAAAAGCATAAAATAACTCTAATATTATAAAATAGAGTTATCCCACATGTAGCATTGTAATTATATCCTTTGTAACCATTCTCTATAGAAAGAGGTGGAAATTCATTTATCCCACATGTGTTATGGGATGTATTGTAATCCAAACCTCTTGGTATATAAGAGAGGTGAAGAAAACCCTTTCGGGTATGTGTTGATTGTAGTTCATCACACATCACATGTTCTGTATATCATTTATACACGCATGATTGTGATATGGTTGGGTGATACAACTTGATGTGATACATATGAGAGGATGCCATGTAATCTTAGAGATCTATTTTTTCGGATGATGGAAGATGCAACTCTTTCCATGGATGCAACTTTTTATTTCATGTTTTATGCTGCTTGGTAGATAGAAGGATATACTAGTAATGCTTTACATAGTGTATAGTGTATTGTGATATTATTTCATATGTTCACAATATTGTAACATGGTACGAGACCAGGTTGTTATGCTCTACCTTCTTCAATACAACTTTTTATGCAACATATGTTCATGAATTTACTTGATATATTCATATTTTGTAGATTTGTGACCCGGTCTATAATACCCAAGTGGTAGTTTTTCAGATCTAGGCTTTATTCTACATATTTGATTTTTTTTTCTTTCAAACCCTAACCCTTGTGGAGAAGTGTTTAAGGTAAAATTAGGCAACGAATTTCATATCATTTTTGACAATTTTTGTGCATATTTTGAAGAAACAAATTCAAAATTTGAGTTTCCCTCGCAAAAAAAAATCAATTTCGAAAAAAATTCATCTTGTTTGGAGTCTAGACGGTGGAGATATTACTAATTTAAAATCATCTTTTCCAGTTTTTTGGCGATGACCATGCATACTGCAAAGCGAATATCTTTTGATTGAGTGCCCAAATTTCTATTCTATCTACGTAAGTGGATGTAGAAAAACTTCTCCAATTTCAAAAACAGGTTATAATAAAAATTATGGGAAATATTCATCGAGTTATGTACATTTTAAATTTTTTCTTTTTTTCTTTCTTTCTATTTTATGCTACATAGTGACATATTCATATTTTAGATGTTGTTGGGATTCAATTTCGATGAAAAATTTATGGTTTTATTCATCTCTTATGTTGAAATTCCTGTTATGATATTCTTGATCTCTTTGCATTAGGGTTTTTGTTCTTATTCATCATGTTTACAAAGGTTGTTGTGTTCATGTTTTACTTGTCTCTAACCTTCTTTGTGTGGAAGATGTTTTGACATTTTCAGGGTTATTGATCTTTAGTATGGTAATGGTGACATCAAGAAATGAACCTACACTTAGAGATTAGTTGCTTAATGGCTATATTTTCATATCTATAAGTGATATCATTGTTTTATTTAATCAATGTTTTTCTCAATGTTCTAACCTGGTCTCAATGTTCTAATAATGATAATGATGTTTCTATGTGTTATATTGTGATCATTATTTGATTTATTTATGTTATTGTTGACCTTTGTGTAAAAACAATTTCATTGTTTTAATAAGTAATCTCTTTATGATCATTATATGCTCTTGCTAATTAATTTCTTGAGTAAAATCATTTTTTTTAATCTATGTGATATCATATTTTTGGCTTGTCATAAGTTCTTTAATTGGAGTATAGTTTCTTTTTTCGTGCATTGTAAAGATTGTATCTAGTTCCTGTGTTGTTTGTCTCTAACATTCATATATGGAAGCATTAACATGTGTTTCTTGTCTCTAACATTCCTATATGGAAGCATTGGCATTTCTAGGGCATTTCATCTCTTGCATATTAACATGATGTCCATAAGAAATGAACCCATGATTATGGCCATTAGTGACTTGTCATTTCATAATTTTTTATAAATGATATCATGGGTTGATCATAAGTTGTTATATGTTGATCATGTTAAACATTTTAATCTATTTTCATATATATCATGTCATTTTATTTCGATAATCTTTTACTCAATATTTATATGGCTTTGAGCAATCTTATAATCTTGAAATCTTTGTCATGAGCACATTGTTCTTGTTGCATTGGGATTTCTATTATTATGATTGTAGAGGTTGTCTTGTTCCTACTTGTATCTAATGTTCCTATATGGAAGCATTGACATGTGTTTCTTGTCTCTAACGTTCCCTATGGAAGTATTGACATTTTTAGGGCATTCATCTCTTGCATATTAACATGCTGTTAACAAGAAAATAACCTATGCTTAAGACTAATTGCTTGCTGACTATATTTTTCATATATTTAAGTGATATCTTGGCTCATTATTTTATCTTGGTATCTATTATGCTCACTCATGTTTATGCTCATCTATTTAATATATCATGTCATGTATTTTTTTTATAATATTTTGCTCAAAATTTATATGGCGTTAAGTAGAAGTGATAGCATAGATGCAATTCCTATTATTTATATGTTCTTGAGCAGCGGCCATTTTTATCATCTCTTATGTTTTTTGGGATTGTCATGTTTATTATATTCTTTACTCTTGGAAGTTCTTTCGTGCAAATTAATTATCTATATTGTGGGATAGCTTGCTTATGCTATTCCTTCATTGTTTAAGCATATGATGGTTGTCGATCTCTGGTTTTTCAACATTGTTCCTATTTTCAGCTTATCCTTGACTATCACAAAGATGCTTGATGTTAAGAATGATTGTAATGTTGTAATTTTATTGTATTATATCACCATATTTCAGTAATTTTGTATGATGGACATTCATCTTCCACTGTTCATGCAACTTTCATCTCAGTTGTGAAGACTATCTGCTTGGCTCATGTTTTGATGGATAAACCATTTGGGTCTTGTATTCACAATGTAATCTTCAGTAAAATCTCTCTAAAGACTGTTTCGATGTATGGATTTGGGGTTCTTGTATTCGTCATGCAGTATATTGTCAAGTTCTTTCAACTATCAATTAATTTGCAGGTTGTGATGAGTTTGTAGCCACATGTTCTATTGTATTGTCCATACATTGTTGTGTTGTGCAAACATTCATCATACAACTTGGTTCAGATGCAGTTTCATGAGAAGCAGATGTTGCATTCATCAAGTCCATGAGGCAAAGTGTGTTTTTTATTCGCATCTTATGGAGCATTTCAAAAGTTGTCATCAAGGAGGATGTTGGTGTGTTGCTACCTTCCTCCCATTTGTATTCTTTCTCTCGGTCATCATTAAGGGGGAGTGTTAGAATATGTAATGATGACTTATGTGATGTATTGATAAAATATCATTTAAAATCATAAAATAACTATAATATTATAAAATTGAGTTATCACACATGCATCATTGTAATTATATATTTTGTAATCATTCTCTATATAAGGAGGTGGAAATTCGTCTATCCCACATGTGTTATGGGATGTATTGTAATCCAAACCTCTTGGTATATAAGAGAGGTGAAGGAGACCATTTTGGGTATGTGTTGGTTGTGGTTCATCACACATCACATGGTGTGTATGTCATTTGTACACACATGATTGTGACGTGAGTGGGTGATGGAGCTTGATGTGATGCATACATGTGAGGATGTCATGTAATCTTGGAGATCTATTTTTTAGAATAATGGAAGATGCAACCCTTCCCGTGGACGTAGCCCATATTGATTGAACCACGTATATCGATGTTATGTTTTCTCCAATTTGATTTCATGTTTGATGTTGCTTGGTAGATAGAAGGATAGACTAGTAATGTGTTCCATAACTTATTGTGTTATGATCTTTTTTCATATGTTCACATTATTCTAACAGATAATTATGCCATTATTTATGCATATGATAGAACATGCAAATAACATAAATGAGAGTGTGATCTTAATCTGCTCATTCATCTGAGGATGAAAGGCCATAGAAAATTGGAGTTTGTATCCCAATTGATGCCATAGTGTTTTCCAAAAAATGGTTTAGTAACCTAATGTGTTGATTGGATATAATAAAGAGAGGGAGGCCAAAATGTGCGCAAATGTGGGTAGAAAATATATGGGTTTCTTGTTGCATAGTGAGTTAGTTAGTGTAGGGAATGAAAATAGTAAACAAAATGGCACACAATGAAAAATATGGCATTATGATGGTGGGTGGTCATAGGAAGACCACTGACAAATCAAGAGAAATGGATTCCCATGGGCGTGGGGGAATGGGCAATGACTAGGAAAGTCCCATCTTGTAGTTGGTAGGTTGGTACCAAACAAACTTTTAGAATGATAAGAAACTAGATGCACATATTGTTTAAGGATGACCCCAATAACATAGTGGGAGCCATCCAACTTTGTTTCAAAAGGTGAATTGCAAGTTTGGAAAATGAAGAACAAGATTAGAAGAAAATATTTGTTTCAAATGCTTAAAATTAGCATCAAATTGTGTAGTCCAATGAACCGTGGCTGGTTGGAAAGATTATGCAAATGGTGTGCTTTATATGAGAAATGAGGTATAAAATTGTGGTGGAAATTGAGTCCTCCCAAGAAAATTTTGGGTTTTGTAGTAGAGAAAGGCACGAGCCAATCCAAAAGAGTTCTAACATTGGATGGATCAACATGAATACCAACATGGGATATAAGAAATCCCAAATAGTGAATGCTAGTTTTTCCAAATGAAAATTTCAACCTTTTCAATTCTAGCTTGTGAGTACTAACAAATACAACATGATGTGGACATGGTGGATTTGCTTTTCCCAAGTCTTGTTGAAGATAAATATGTCATCAATGTAAATGATAACACTATCCAAAATGTGGCTTCACAACTTTTGTTGGAGCATTGGTGATATACCATTAATGAGCTTCACAACTTTTGTTGGAGCATTGGTGATATACCATTAATGAGCTTCACAAATTTTGTTGGAGCATTGGTGATATATACCATTTGAAAAGACCAAATTTTGTTTTAAAATATGTCTTCCAAGTGTCACTAGTCTTAATACAGACTTGACTTGGTGATATATTGCTTAGAGGTCCAACCTAGTACAATATTTATCCCCTACCAAATGATTGAAAGGATCCTCAATCCTACGAAGAGGATACCCATTCTTGACTTTGATTTTGTTGATATCTTTGTAATACGTCAACACACACCATTCATTCAATTTTCTTCTTCTTGGGAATAATGAAGGCATGAGAACCACACGAGGCATAACTCAATTGAATGTGCCTCACCTCGAGAAGCTGCTTTAGTTATGTCTTTGATTCTTCACTTTCAAGATGTAATAACCTATAAGTAGGTGCGTTGGGAAACGTCCCCTAGGAATCATATCACTAGTATGTTTAATCTTGCATTTTGGGTGCAAACATTGAGGATCCTTGAACACATCTTGATAAGCATATAATGTAATTTGAAGGGATGCATTGGCATGGTATGTTGCAACAACGATCAATATCCACCCCACAACACAAAATTGAATGCTGTTATGGTGGGGATGTGGATCGTTGGAGATCCACATCCCCAACATAACATCATTAAATGATGCACCGTGGGATGGAGATCAAGTTCCAAGCTTCTCAGCAGTAGGAGGTAGACAAGGTTCATGTTCACACAATATTATTTCCTTCTCGATGAAAGTCTAATTATTTCCTTCCCTATTCCACTAGGAGTGCTTGTAGGTAGATTTCTTTTCTAGTGATAGCCTTATTATATGACGTCTATATCTAGGATGGATAAAATGCCTATAACTAGGAAATATATATGGATATCATGTCTATAACTATATTATAACATTCAAGCTTTGTGGGCTAACGGATCGGGCAAGTCTTTCCTAATTAAACTAAGCAAAGTAACTGTCAAGTACTACTATTGGGATCAACCATATCTCAAAGTATCAAGTACTACTACTTGATACTTTGAGATATTATGTCAAGTACTACTGTTGGGCCTTGCAATTATATCAGAGATCTATAACACTTGGCAATCCCTTGTCCTCAAGGAGATGGAAACCATATCCTAGAGTCTGGACTCTACCCTCACCCTTATTTGAGACTTATCTCAACAAAATCCTTATGTTGAGTTGATCACATTGGTACCACTCTTAAGTAACCCTTTATATGGACCAACATTTCTAGCCTTGCCCGCACTTTTACTAGAATCCTTACATTGAGTTGATCACATCGATGCCACTCTCTCATAAACCTTTATATGCACCGACCACTTTATGGATGCTACTCAAGGAACAAAGCTTTCCATTGAAGTGACTCACCTAGAAACTCAAAATGATGAGTTGCAACACAAGCTTGAACACAACCACTCCTATCCTTATCAAAATCTTGATGGCATCCATGCCAAGCTCGCCAACTTGGTTTTGATCCTTGATCAAATGTCCAAAATCATGAAATTATTCACTTACAATCTTCGGGTCACCTAGAGAAGGACCAACCTTCCCAAAAATAAGGGATTGAATAATAATCCAAATGTGCTTCAATCCACTTCACTTTTCCATGATCCAATGACACACATGTGGATAAACATTTTAAAATTGATCTAAACAAATTTAATGGGTCATGCCTTGCTAGGTGGGTTTCTAAAATGGAACGTTACTTTTTTCCTTGCATGACATCACATTTGATTTTATGAAATTTCGATTGAGGATCTTATATTTGGATACTGGATATTGGTGATGGCATCAGAAATCCCACAAGGGTTATATTTCTTGGACACAATTTGTCTTAGACCTCTATGAGCATTTTGGAACAAATACTCATTATTTGGGATGATTAACTAAGATTAAACAATTTGGCGCAGTTGAAGATTGCATATCCACTTCTGAATAACTGGCCATCTGCATCGAATACATGTTTGATATTTTTTAAAGGAATGTTTTATCAGTGGCCTAAAAGAAGAGATACATGCACATATATATCTTAATGGGTTGTCCTACTACTTGGTTGGACGCCTCTCAAAGAGATTGGGAAGCCCAAAAGGCGATGAATGCTCAAATTAAAAAAGCCCCATTTATTCCTCACCCCCATCCCACTAACCCCTCACTCAAGATAAAAAAGTTAATCATAGCCAAAATTGTGGAATGACGACTTAAAGTTCTCTACTACAATTATGAAGAGAAATATTTTCCCAAGCATAAATGTAAGGAGCAAAATCTCTTTATGGCCATTTCAGATGACATTTCTGATGATGAATATGAAGCTATATCCTTGAAGGTCCCTCATCCATGCATGGCAGACCCACTTGATCCAAATGAGGTGGAACCTTAGATCTCCTTGCATGTGTTGATTGGTATTTTTGTGCCCCAAAGCCTCATGGATTGGCTACATCAAACATCACAAAGTCATTGTTTTGATTGCTAGTTTCACTGAGAGTAGTGAGGTGCTCTACAACCCAGTATGGGGGAGATATTATCATGTAACATTATGTAACATGACATATTTCAATAATAAAAAAATAAAAAAGTTAATATTAAAATAAAAAACTAAAAACTTGTTGACTTAAAAAATTATGTTTTAATGAAAATTACATATATATTATGCTAATTTAATCATCATGATTATTCATGACTTGTAATTTTTTTTGGATATGTAAAAAAATAAAGATAAAAATAAATTACATCTCAAAAAATTGGATCTCTCTCGGTGCTTGATAGATCCGGGTTTAAGATGGATCTATGTTGGTGGTAGGACACATAGCTTCATTCATTTCCATGTAGCCCAAGAAACACACTGCCACATCCATGTTGTGAACAACTTCCATATCATTATTGCTAATGGAGGACCTATGAAATGTGGTGATTGTGAAAATGTGAGGCTTCAAATGGGTGATTGTTCCATAAAACCCACATGCTTGCAATTTCAATGGGTGGTTATGATATTGTCTCCGGTGTTGAATGATAGTGAACATTAGGCTACATCACCATGGATTTTTATGAGTTATACATGAGTTTCTAGTAGAAGGGCATAACTACACTTTCAAAGGAATTTTAGCCAACTCTCTAGATATTAGCAGCTCACACCATATTGAAAAGCTTCTAAAAAGGGCCATTCATGCTTTTAAGAACCCTTCACAACCCATTCATAGTGACATGTAGTTCATCTTGGCCAAACACCAATACATCTTTGAACTTTCCAAAGGACTCCCGTCTTCCTAAGGTAAGAATGATCATTATAATCCACTCATACCTAGTACCTCCCAACAAATGTATGATTGTATCGCCATCCACTAGCCCAAAAAATAAAATAGAAATATAGTTCATGAGTTGCTAGCCATTGTTGTCATTCATCTCAGCACCGATGCTTATTCTTCACTGATTTTCATGGTCCCCGAGAAAGAAGGCACTTGGTGCATGTGTACTGACTTCCATGATCTAAACAAATTTAAAAGCAAGGATAAGTCTCCCAATCTCGTCATTGATGACCTTTTGAATGATCTCAAGGGTGTTTAACTCTTCATCAAACTTGATATTCGCTCTAGCTATCATTCAAATTTCCATTGAGGCAAATACTCCTAAAATTGTTTTTTGCACTCATGAAGTCCATTACAAGTTTTTGGTGATGCCCATTGGCTTATTTGCAATGCACGTTCCACCTTCTAAAGTCTCATGAACAATATATTTAACCCTTTCTGCGTAATTTTGTCCTTATATATTTTTTATGACATTTTGATATACAATAAAATTTGGAAATCCCATGTAGCCCATGTGGATCAAGTCCGACAACTACTTGTTGATCATCAACTCGTTCTTAAGAAGTCCAAATGTGCCTTTGGTGTCTCTAAAGTGGAATATTTGGGTCATATTGTTCGCTAGGATAGTGTGCATGTGAATTCAAAGAAGATTGAAGTAGTGAAGGATTGGTCTCGCCCCAAAAGTTTTAAAATCCTAAGAGGTTTTCTTCATCTCATTGGTTATTACAAAAATTTCGTACAAAACTATGGTAAGGTTAAAGCTCCACTCACAACATTTTGTAAAAAAATTATTTATGTTGGAATGATGCTACCAAAAGGGATTTCTAGACTTAAAGAATGTTATGTGTACAACCCCAACACTCACTTTGCTCGACTTCATGAATACCTTTGTTCTGTAATGTGATGCCTCAAGTAAAGCTACCAAAGTAGTACTCATGCAAGAAAGACGTCCGTTGTCTTTTACTAGCAAAAAACTATGTGAGGGGCACTTAGAAAAATAAACTTATGAAAAAGAGATGATGACCATATTGCATGTTGTGGAGATTTGGCATCCATACCTACTCGGGCAATACTTGATATATATTAAACTTGATCATCACAACGCCAAATACTTCTTGCGAAAAAGGACTTCTTCGCATGAGCAACTAAAACGGGTCACCAAAATGTTGGGATATGACTGAGATAATTTATAAGAAGGGAAATGAGAATGTGGTAGTAAATGTTCTCTCTTGGAAGTATAAAAAGCAAGGTTCACTATTTTCACTCTCTATGATTGAAGCAATATGTTTGCATGACGTCCGAAATGAATGGTTAATAGAGCCCAAGAATGCTAGCATATCTAATAATTTCAAATGGAGCCTCATACATATCTAGGCTGCACTTGGAAAAATTAAGAGATTCACTATAAAGGGCATCTATATTTGAATAAGAAGTCAACATTGATATTATGGTTGTTATGTAAGCTTCATTCTTCTACCATAGCAGGTCAAACATGATTTCATTAACACACAAAAGGATCTAACAATCATGATTTGTCTAAGGTATGAATAAGGACATCCACACCTTTGTGGTAATGTGGCATTTTCCAAAGACACAAGAGAGAGACAATGAAACCTTCAAGTGAAATTCAACCTCTACCAATTATGCCATTTGTATGGAGTAACATTTTTATGGACTTCATTGTTGGGTTACCGAAATCTAGCAATAAATATGTAATCATGGTTGCGGTTGATTGCCATTCCAAATATGCTCATTTTGTGCTCTACAACACATCACCCCTTCAAGGCCTCTACAATAGCTCAAGTATTCCTAGATAATATCTTCAAATTCCATGCTTTGGTGCAAGGTATTGTCACAAACTGTGACCACACAACCTATCACCCCCAAATTGATGGTTAGACACATGTTTTTAATAAGTTCTCGGAAGCGTATTCATAGTGATTTACTTTAGAGAGACAATTACAATGGGATCAATGGTTACCTTTAGCAGAATGGTGGTAGAATACAACTTGTTATAGTGCCACTTGAATGACTCCCTTTTATGCTATGTATTGCCAAAATCTCCCCTCAGTACTATCCTACATAGCAAGAGTATCTAAGGTACAAAAGGTCAACAAGACCCTCATAACCTAGTGGGTTAGTGGCTTACAAATTGGAGCTACCTAACCAATCTAAGATTCATCTAATATTTCTTGTCTCGTGGTTAAAAAAAAGGTTGACTCTAATTGTTGTGTTCCAATTAGCCTTCCAAAATTGGATGAAGAAGGTTCTATTTGGTTGCAGCCTGAGGTCGTTTTCAACAAATGAGAACATTGCCTCTACTAGTGTACCATCCAAGAGTTCCTAATACAATGGAAAGATACATAGCTCAAGGATACCACATGGGAACCAAAAACAACACTTCAACAATTTTCTCATCTCCATCGTTGCAAACAATGCTATTTTCTAAGGGAAAGGGCATGTTAGGGTCCCACCCTACCCCCTTTAAGTAGATAGATAAATTGTTATATATTGAGGCTATCTTTATTAAATAAAGCCCATGAAGTAAGATATAGTGTGAAAATCGATAATTGTAAGAGGGCTTACTAAAAGGTTCAACCTACTAGAAAATTCTTTCCCTAGAAAGTTCCTAGGAGTTTAGATAGAATTATATAAAGTAGTAGAAGCAATGTAATGAGATTCCTTGTGAAGCATATTGTAATTGAAGTTTTGCTGAATTGGAGGTTTCTCCCTTGAAGAGGCAAGTGAACATTGCTTTCATCAATAAAGGTATTTCTATTTGTGATATTTGGTTCTCTACAATTATCTAATATTGTGGTAATTCTATCATTTTCACTCCAAATCTTGCTATATTTTGTTATCTATGCTAAAAACCTCCTATTCTGCTAGAAAGGTAAATAATACTTTCTCTTTAAAAGGTCTCGGCGTGGATGATGCCTTCTTGTTGAGAAAAAGTGTTTTTCTACCAATCATGCCTTATGCCTCCCAATAAAACCTTTAGATGTGAATTTAGTCTTGTTAAAAACATCAACATTTTGCCACATTTTGTACCTGCAGTGTAGGTACCAAATCCAAACTTATATTCTTCAATAAAGAGTTGTACTCTTCAGCTAGAGCACCCCCATTCAGGTTAACCATGTGCATGTGCATATGAATCAAGATCGTGTGACCCTAGTAAACGTTCCATTAAAGAAACACTATCATAATGTTTTTCCCTCTAGTATTCCTTGAGTCATTTGCATTACCTACATCAACACTAATAGTTTCAATTGTCTTAGGCACCCACATAGGAAGATGAATATCCATTGTAGGAAGAGTTATTGAATTAAATTCACATTGAGAGTCCATAGTTAAGCAGTTAGATAGTCCATTCCCTAAGTCAAATTTTTGTAGAAGGTCAACTACAACTCAAAACTGTCACACAAGTCCATTGTGCAATCGACACACTAATCAATATTGTGTAATAGTTAGCGGATCCATAATTGTTCATGAATTCAAATGGATCACCGCTTCACAATTTAGAAGAGGATTAAACACAATATGTTTGACTGGAACAAATAGCTCGTAGGATTTCGAATTATCAAAGTAGCCCATCATCATACAAACATGACTTTTTGCATCCAACAACTTTCTCTTATAATCTAGAATATGAGGCTATGTTATACATCCAAATGTTTGGAGATGTCCAATTGAGGGTTTGCTTCCACTCCATTTACCAAGAGGAATCATATCCCATACAAGTTTGATTCAAAATATGTTGAAATGGTAGTTTGAGTAGTAGGAAATCTTTTCCCAACATCTAGTCAACATACCTAATTGGAGTGGAGAAAACACCATGTTATTTTGACCAAGGCCTTAGTCTTCCTTTTAACTCATTATGTTGAGGTGTGTAGGGTACATATCTCTACCAAGGGATACATGTTATGGCAAGTAGCTCTTAAATCCCTTTCTCACATATCCAACCAATGCCCTAAATGCCATAAAATTTCAAAGACATGGTTCTTATTCTTCAAGAAATATGCCTAATTATAGTTGGAAATATAATCATGGGAGGTCAAAACATGTTTTGTACTTGCTAATAATGGTTGATTCATTGTACGAATCTCATTATGTACAAGTTTTAGTCAAATATTCGCTCTCCAAAAAAAATTAGTCTCAAATGCAGTTTGGTGATACTTGCCAACCACACTCTTTGCATATGCCATAAAGGAGCACTACCGTAGGTAGTCCATTAACCATATTAAACTTCACCATCAATTTCATACTTTGAAAATTAAGATGTTCAAGTCAATCATGCCAAACATTACTTTGGTTGTTGGTATTGGCTATGAGTGTAGTCAATATGCTAGATCTTGATTAAGAAAATCACATAACTTATGTAGCCTGGATACGAGGTCAAGAATAGGTGAACCCATGAATCTCTATCACACCTTTTGGCACACTAGGAGGTTGGTAATGGTCTCCGTAGATCCTTAATAGAGGGATAACCTTGATCAATGTTTTAAACCCTCATTCGAAGATTTAAGACCTTGATTGAAGGCTTAAGTCAATGTAGGATCTTGATTCAAGTCTCTAAAATGCATGTTTAAGGCCTCAATCAAGGTAATATAAACCCTCAATTGAGGTCTAACCCTCGATAGATGATCTAAAAACTGACAACCTTCGCTATTTTTGTAGTTTTTCATGGCACTACAACTTCCCACGGGTGAAATCCCTTCCTCTTCCATGGAAGGTGGAAAACTTAATGCTAGTAGATTCATAATTGAATCCTCTATTCAATGGCATTTATTTTTCACATTTTCAATTTCATACTACATTTTTCATTTATTTTGTTCTAAAACTTATACACAATGTTTTCTCCCTAGTGGTGAAGCCACCCAAAGAAAAATCAATACCTTAAAAATTACACAATCGGAGAATTAGAAAATATACTTAAGGTACCCATGGATGTTTAATCTTCAAAAGGGAATTTCAATTTACTTTAGTTTTTTAAGTGAAACAAGAGAAAATTTGTTACAAACACAAAGGTGTATAAAATATAGTCACCTTACGAAAATAATAGAAAATACAAATTTAAAAAAATATATGTGGGATAAACTACATCATGTGTATATCATGCTCGTGATTTTTATTTTTTTTTAAATTAGATATTTAACATGGAAATAAAAGTCTCTTTTAACTTTTTTTAGAAATCCTTGGTGTTGTAATGGATAATTCACCTAATAACCTAGGTCTGGGGGTTACCAACATACTCTAACACTTGTAGACAATTTGATTATAGA
>LPNX010902066.1:0-26738 GCA_001517045.1 Pseudotsuga menziesii | reverse complement strand
TTCATAGACTTTTTTGTTCAACTGTAGGCATTAAGCTATTTTATGTCTTTTATGATTCTGTATTGACTTTGTGACTGCAAGACTTTGCTTAACGAATCAATAGAGTAACAATTTAACACAATTATCACTCTGTGACAGGATGTTGATCCCTGTGAGGGTCTGACAGATAAAGATATTCAAACAGCTATTGAAAATGCAATTGGATTAAGAAGTGCACTCTTTGTACCTGAGGTGAGAAGCAGCCTTTTAGTTAGGATTTGGTACTATTTCTGTTTCAAATAGCTAAGAGTGTACTGATTTGAAAGAAACAAATTTGCTATGGAGATGAAGACAGTGTTACTGAATTTTACTTTTGCTAATTCTATTGTTGCTTGCATGCTTGTGGATCAGCATGCGGCTCTTTGGCTATGAAAGAAGTCATAGAATTTTTTTAACAAGTTGGGGTGTGGACTATTTGTTGGTGGTGATTGACCCAGCTTGTTGCACTGCTAATATGAATACATGCTGTTCTGTCTCTGCATTAACATTTTCTATATGTATTTGTTTGCATTGTTTATCTGGTGAGTGTGATGTACTTGAATTGTGTATTGGTAAATGTCTTTCACAGGCTTTAATAGTGCCTTCAAGAGCAGTCTTGTGCAAGATGTTATTGACTGGACATACTCAGCTCCATTTCTATAATCTTGTTTTCAATCACAGTACATGTCAAGGAGCAAGCTTTATCAAATCACTTATAGGAAGGACTATATCCATTTTGGAGTTGTATTTTCAGTTCTAGATGCCTGTCATTGAAATTGCTGTCAGCTCTTTCGATACTCTTTCACAGAGCTACAATAATTACCTAATGGATGGTGTAAGTTGGTGGTTAGGATAAGGTTAACCTTCTTAATAAACCTGCGGTGGGCCTTCTAAGCATAGTGTCAGCCCCTCACCTCTCCTGTATCTGGCTGCTCCTAGGAGAGCACGACTTCTGCAATTCTTGGCAGCCTGTACGATTGGTCACACAACATTTACTGAATAACTTGGCTTCTCAAGAAGGGTCACGATCTGGTTAATATAGGTCGCTGCTCAGGCAAACATCATGAGCTGCTCAGGAAAAGATCATGATTTTGTAAGAGATAACGCTGCTCCAATTAATGACCACAGTAGTGTTAAAGAAGATTGCTGCCCAGATTTGATAAGCCCTCAAGGAAGGTTACGCTGCTGCCCCCAATGAAGAGATGGGTCTCTCTCTTCAATAGTAATGATGCCCACGATTATAATAAGATTCCATGCCACAAATGGGGAAAGGATTTGCTGCCCCTCACCTCAAGCACTGCCCACAGTAATCTCTTGCCCTGAAATATAATAAATAAGCCCACATCTTTAATAGAGACTTAGTGATATGGATGGATTATAGATTATTACTGACTGTTATTGCCCATCTATAAACGTCGATAGAACCATTCCCTTTCAAGCCAGTTTGCGTTGTTTCCATCTCCGAGACAAAGCATCCCATTTTTCTGGTGTGCTTATTATTATCTGGCCCTTTTCAAGGAGCTTCAAATCAGTTGCAGATTCACCTGTCAGCTCAACTAATTTTAGTTCCAATCCTTTGCCAAATTTCTGCTCCCAATCCCGATATCGCTCTTTGGCAAGAGCTTCTATAGGAGCAATATAGACACATCGAAATACACTGTTTGTGCCTTTTTGATGCAATTGTAGTAAAGCAAACTTAGCACAGATAGTCTTACCGCTACCAGTAGGTGCTGCAACTAAAGCATTATCATCTGAGTTATAAAGCACAGTAAATACCTGAGTTTGAATAGGATTGAAGTGTCTAAACTGTTGATAAAGTGCTTCATATGAGGGATTTCTTAACGCAGACACAGGAAGTGGCTGCAAGTCTAGCAACTCAGTTGGAGGTGGGTATTTCTCTAGCAAAATAAGATGTCTAAATGAAACTGGCAATATTGTCTGTGACCCTAACCACTTATGACCATATATATATATTTTTAAAACTACAGGTAGCGTCGCTATATCGACGGCTTGCCGTGGAACTTTGCGACGTCTTGCCATCGATATAGCTACGTTGTACCATCGCAGGTATTGGGGTTTGGATTTTTTCATTCTAGGAAGGGCCGTCGCAATTGCGATGTATTCCCATCGCTCTTGCCACGCAATCAACGGGTCGTCGCTATTGCGACGAAATGAGTGCCACGAGAAAAAAAACACTTAGACGTGGCAAAATTGATCACTTGTACTAGTGAGCATCAACACAGAGTGTGTGTTGGGACTGCAACTACATCAACATTATCAGCACAAAGTGTTGAGACCACAACCACATCAACATCATTAGGACAAAGTGTTGGAACTACAACCACACCATCAACACAAAGTGTTGGAATCATCTGAAGCAAGAATATGGTGGGCACTCAGGTAGACACAACTTGCCTTGTTTGGCTTACCAATCCTTTTGGACCAAACAAGCCTAGCTAGACATACCATCTACCTCGGGACCAAACATTCCTTGTTTGAATTACTAACCATGTCAGGCCAAACAAGCATAGCTAGACATACTAATCTCTCTAGGATCAAACAGGCCTTGTCAGTACTGATTTACCAATCCCAATGGGATCAACCAGGCCTTATGAGGCTAACATACCAAACCTAGACTGAGATGCCACACCATTGCAACAGACACCACATCCACATCCTCATAATTAGTCCCTCTTTCGAGGGAGGTCCTTTCGGACTACACCAAGCTTGTCTCGAAAGTATTCAAATTTTACATGAGACATAGGCTTAGTCAACACATCAAGAATTTGTTCTTTATCACTTGTTCTTTATCATTCTTCTCTTGTAGGTGATTGCATACGATCCTTCCTACAAGTCAAATACATTTGCATGGTTAGAAAAATTTCATAATCTTCAAAACTTATTCATAATGAAAAATTCTTATGCATAAAGATATATCTCATACAATCACACAACTATTTCATCCAATACAACATTCATCCATATCTCGTATACATATGGTAACTTTCTTGATGCCTTCCATCTTTACCAGGACATTATTACGAGCGTGCACTACTTCCAACATGTCAACAAATAACTTTCATTCTAGTTGAGTAGCAATGGAATGTTGTACAACACCATAAGCCACTTACCTATCACATGCATATTACTAGTAAACTGTTCATAAATGCAAACACTCTAACATGCATAATACACTTCCTAAATCTTGGAACATATCTATGTACACAACTGAACAATATCATTTAAGAACCTAGATACATAGGAAATGACAATTCAAATACTTATGTTTGTTTGTTTGGTAGACTCTTCTTGATCTCTGTCTCCTTGCATGGATTACTGGAGTCTCTGACAACGTGCTCTACTTCATTGTCTGATTCTGAGGACTCGTGCCTATCTTTCTCATGATCAGAAATACTGAGAAAGTCTTCTTACACCACAAATCACATAGAACTGTGTATTGGTGTTGAATTTGTGTGCCCTACAAATGCATCCCTTATTATCCAATGTTGAAATGGATAAGAGCATGATCTTCATCTTCATCGGTAGAATTTTTTTGGACCAAAGTACATATTCCTCATGTTCTCTTCCTACGTTCATATGCTTCTTGCTTAACCACGGAATAATGCCATATTGAAGTAGCAACATGAAGTTCTCTTCCTATTTGTGGCATTACTAGCCCGATTAGAGTCAATGATATCCTTGCTGGTAGATCCTATGATTTCCTACATATCTGAGGCCATCCTCAATCGTATCCTTTAGGTATTGAAACCATGTGAACACGTATTCTCTCCACCATGTACTGGTGCAAAGAAAATATTCGTCCTTGTGTTCGCCAAGTACATCAATGAACCAATCATCTTAAGTAGGATTACATAGAAACTTCAATTTATATGTTGTCAATGTACCCATATCCAAACATCTTGAACCTCTTCAAGGTATTGATTGCACATTTTCCTCTGCTAAGGAAAATATCATCTAGTTTTTTCCATACCACTAATCCCAAGAATCATGTCAAGATTTTGGGACTCTAAGATCTACTATAGTCACTCCCTCTAAGGTGGAGCACCATCCTCCCTCTACATCTTGTACACTTTGCATCAAGACATTCAACACTAGAGTGATAGGCGGCCTCCTCTGCTGCTAATCTTATGTGTATCCATCTATGTCACCTCTAAAGGTCACTGGATATCAAGATTCTCCATCTTGAACTTTGTTACAAGTTTCTCTTGCACCCATCTATTAGCTTCTTGTCTTTTTCTATCTTCAACCTTGTAGTAAAGGTTGGGATCTCCATCACTCTAGTTGATCCTCAAGCTCCTCATGTAACTGTATATGCTATCCCATGGGTGCCTTTTGATCCAGTACAAAGCCTTCTACACATAGGTGGTTTTTTGTAGAGAGTCCCAAGTCCTGGAGGTTCCACAATCTGTCCTTCTGCTTCAATTTCATCAACTATATAGTGTAATATACATCACTGAATAGGTACGTTTGATCACCAGAGCAATGTTCCATCGTAATTGAGTCCCTCTTTCCGAGAGAAACCATGATCCTTGTTTTGTATCTCTCGATGTTTACATCTGCTGCATGCTTGAGATCCACTTGGAAGACACTACAAACTTACCTTCAGGTTTCAGAACCATATCCTAGAAATCGTTCTTCATGAATGACCAACACTCCTTGATCATAGCATCCTTCCATTCTTTCTTCTTGGGACATTCTTTCACAAAGTGTCTTTTCTCATCACAACTGTAACATATGAGCTGTGAGAGGTCCTTCTTCTGAAGTCCTTTTATTCTTGTGAGAATATTCTTCCTTCTTGTTCTTTCTCTTCTTGGCATCAGTTGTTAAGGCTTGATTGTCATATTCATCCCTCTCTTCTTCTTTTTCTATCAATCGAGCATCTTCTTACATGCATTCCTCCATAGGTGAGCTTCTTTCTAGAACAAATCCCTTGAACAAAAGATTCTCATGAACTTGGGAGACCTTTCAAGGTTGTCATCTCCAATTCCACTTCTTCAACATTGTCTCCAATGGATTTTAGTTGCTCCTTGATTTGAGAGACCCTTGTGAATGCTTTCTGACATATGCATCTTCAAATCCTTGATTTGAGTTCTCAAGGTCATCTTCCTGTTGATGTTCTTTTCTTCATACAAGCTATTCAACGCATCAAATATTTGCATTTGAGATTTGATGGAGACAAAAATAATCCTCTTAGTTTTGACTAAGTCCTTATGCTTGGCTTTGTTCTCATCTCCCTATGGATCTGAAACTTCTTCTTTGACATAGTTCTCCAAGTCATGCTTCTGCAAGTATGAGAATCAATCTATACTTCCATGCTCGAAAGTTCTCGGCTCCTTCAAGATTGTCTTCAAGCTTGGCATTGTTAGTCATCATGATAAAAATGAGAACCTCAAATGGAAATAGAGAGGATAGAACTTAATATTGAGATTGCTTCAACTTGATGCTTCCTTGAAAGATTTTTTGGAATACTGCTTTTGGTCGAACTAGGTTTTGATAGCAACTTAGGTAACTTTTAGATATAATTTGATAAAAATATGCACCTCCTCAAGGTGAGCTAAGCAACATACCCATTTTCCCAAAACTATGGAAAGAACTGCAAAATATTTGATACCCTAGTTTTCTCGGCAGTAGTGTTAGGTCAAAAATTGAAAATCCATAGAATGGGAAACTCTCTTCATAGAAATATGGGCCCTCCTAGGGAAAGTTGTATGGTCCTCCTTTTTCAGTTGATAGGTGGAGGGAAGTGCTCAAAAGAGAAAGCCCTAGTTTCTCAAATTTCTTCTACAAAATTGTCTGATCCAGATTCTGTTATATCTTGGTTTAAAACTTCATCATGAGATAGTCCAATATGTCTTCTTTCCAACCCCATAGGTTAGAGCAATATTGGATTCACCAAGTGGAACTTATGCTAAATTTCATAGGTTGACATGTTTATGGACTAGTTCAGTATAATGAACTTGTACGTACTTCTGTGTGTCACTGTTTCATATTCGGGGTCTAAAGATCACACCACATAAACTATAGTCCATTGCATATTAGAAACACCTTAAAAAATTCAATTTGGATATTCCTAGCCCTAGGTATAGAAATTCTCCCTAGGTCGCATGTTTATGACTGAATTCTAGAAGAGACCGGATCCCTGATTTGAAGGAATCATATCGCCTAAAGTACAATGAATATGAGGCTGAAGTTTGTACACAAGGTACATTAATATCTCATCTTCGTATTGTAAAAGTTTTATCTCTTAAGCCTTCTCCAAACTCGAGTTATAACAAGTATTCCAAGATGATTAGATTTTTCCTTCTAGGGTTTTCAAGCTTGAAACCCTGATCTCAAGTAGCTGCAGTTGTAATAGTGTTTCCACTGCACGAATAATTATTTCAAGGTGGATTTGATACCATGTTAGAATTTTTATGGTTATATAATATCTTAAAACATTTAGCATCATAACATCATAACCATAAGCAAAGGATTACTGAAATAAAGACAAGCACAACCAAACAAAAGAACACAGAGATTTATCTTGTGAAACCCTCATGGGGGAGGAAACCCATGAAAAATTCCTCGATATAGAATTTGATGAAGTACAATGTAAGATTCCAAGAACAAGACTAGAAAATCCATTTCCACAATATACTTGCCCTCTCTCTCTCTCTCTCTCTTGTGCAATTGTTTGAGTGAGAGGAATGTACAAATGAGGGAGGAGCCTCACTTATTTATATTCATCAGGTGAGTGACTCATTTACCTAATTAGGTCATCCAAGTTATCTAATTAGGGGTGACCTACCTAGGAAGACTCAAAATAACATTTACAAAATACTTTTGTGGGTATTATTTCCCTGGATTACAACGAAGGTTTTACCTCATGACTTTTACATGTCCAATTACATCAAGGACATCTATGAACAAAGGAATAACATCTCTGAAGGAGGAATACAATAAACTATATTTTGAAGTTAAAGGAATAACATTTCTGAAGGAGGAATACAATAAAAGTACAATAAACTATCTTCTGAAGTTACATTTCTTTCAACAACGGGCATGAATACTTGAGAAGTATTTTTCTTTAAAAAAATTTCTTCTCCTCTAGCTGGTCCTATTTGGTATATGCGTTGTACCCATTGTTTATGGTACTAGTGGAATTGGGTAACAAATTTTATCTTCAGCTGTAGGAGTACTTGACGGTGCTTCGTTTGGCTATAAACACCTGATCTACACCATTTTGGGACAATTTCTTCTATTAAATCTCCAATGAAATTAGTGCGGTCAGAGGTACTAGTTACCAAGCAAGCTTCTTTACATTCTTCCTTTTTCTCAGTGGGAATATCCTGGTTCCACCAGGTAACCAAGATTCCATTGAATCCTGCTATGATAGTCTTAATTGTTTATGTAGGGGACATCCTCATGGATGCAATACAGGCTTTATAGTAGGTTAGCATTTTTTTCACAAAGATCGACAATTTCTTGTTCATTCTTGTTATCTATGGTCCATGTATAGAAGTTTTTCACATTATATGATTCTCAAGGAGAGAAATATTCTTTGATCATGTCGGGGGGAATGAACTTTCTTGGCTTATCTCTTGACCACATTGGAATGGAAACTGGGTATTCTGTAGTTGATAGTAGCATGGCCATTTCCTTTTTAGTTGTGGATTTTGTTGTAAGGGATATAGTGCCTATAAGAGAGCTTGCTAGAGGAGAAGGAGACCCTTCATTCAGTCTGGAAGGATAAATTCTTCTCTTATCTCCTTGGAGTTTATAGTATAGCATTATTTTCATTTATCTTTTGTGCAATAAACATAAATGCATCTCCTATGTTGGTGTCAAGATCTCTTATCATCTATGTCAGTTCTTCTTTGAATATTTCATTGATTGTTCTTTTTTTTTGTAGATGTTGGCTAATTTTGTTCTTTATGGTATTCTAGTCTAACATGTTTAAACTTTAATTTCTTCATATATTCTATGGAAAAGGATCTGAAGAGAATCTATTTGTGTAACCCTGGGCATTTTTCTTTGTATTTCTAAATTATGTAAGGCCACACCTTTTAGAGCTAAATTTGTCCAGTTAACCTGCTCTGGTAAATCCTACTTTGATAGATTAAGAACAATAGGTGCTATAGGAGTGGAAGTGTCTTCATATTGGAGTTTAAAAGGGAATAAATGAGGGAAGTTCATATCGGTGTAAAATTCTTTTCCCTCACGGGAGAGCCATAAATGGTCCTTAGGATTGTAATCTTCTAAGGTTGCTCTATAGCAGGTTGGGATCTGGATTGCATCATGTCTATGGTTTCAACAAACTGTTTTCTCCACTCAAAGAAGGATATCCATTGGTTCTAGACATTCATCTCAAAATGCCATCTCTGAGATAATTTGTTTTTCTCAACCTTATCCGTTATCTTGTAAAATTCTTTAGCATCAAGATGTGTATGTAGATCCTAGTAGAATAGATTTTTCATTGTATGCTCATTAGGATTGAATGGAGAGTACTTTTATTTGATAGTTTCAAATACTTCTTTCTCAGCCAAGGAAGGATATTTGATTCCTTTTACATTGCAGGTCCTGAGCCTTAAAGGAGGAAATCGTAATCGTTGTTCTATCTTATGTTACTTGATTATTGCTTTATACTTCTCAGGCTATATTTGTCTTTCTTCTAGCCTCTTATTTTCTTCTAGAATCTCCCTGTTTTGGGGAAAGTGTCCTATCCCTGACATATTACCATGTTCTCTTTATATGGACAAGACCACATATAGTTTCTTTGTGGCATCTACTATTTCATATTCTGGTAATTATTCTATTTGTTATGCCATGGTGAAGTTTTCCATCCACAAATATGACAGAATAGAGGCCATAAAGCAACTTCCATGTGGTTAATATGGATACTGGCTAAGAGGAGATGGTTCCCAGTCTGGATTTGGACAATTTGGATGTCTTTTTTTTTCTTTCAGATAATGGTTCTGGATATTTACATGGGGGAACTAGAATATTGAAGTTTGGACAAATGATAGAGAATGGAATATTTACAGGTATGTGTGGATGTGTGTTAAAAATTCATAGATAAGAAACAATGATAAACATCATTGCACACCAGTTTAATGTGGTAAAACCCCATAATGGGAAACAACCATGCAGACAAAGTATTGAATCTCATTAATCAAGAACATGGAGATTACAAGACGAGACATTTAACCTCTCAGAATACCGCACAAACTACGTATCCAAACCATGCACTATATACTTCATAAAATAAGTTACATGAGTAAAAATGCTGCCAGTTATGCCAATTACCAAAAAATTCCCCTAAACAAATATGGATTTGTGTTAGTTGTATTTATTAACAATATCCACCTTGAAAAAAAAATTCTATAATACTTTTCCCAAGACTATTCATCACATTTTTTGCAAACTAAGAGAAACCACACACCATCGTAGCTTCTCTAATAACACTAGTTTTGTAAACATATTTGCACAATTTTCTTGAGTATGAACCTTTTTCAGATCTACTCCACCTTCAGTAATAACTTGTCTTACAAAATGATACTTTACATCAATATGTTTAGTCTTACTATGATAAACAAGATTTGTAGCCATATGTATAACACTTTGACTGTCATAGAAAACATGCACACTCTTTTGTAGCCTTCCAATTTTTCCAAGTAGACCTTTCATCCAAATAGCCTCTTTGCAAGCATGAGAGGAAAGGATGTATTCAACCTCTGTAGTGGATAAAGAAATTGTTTCCTGAATCTTTGACATCCAACTTATAGCTTCACTTGCAAGAATAAATACATAACCTGAAGTATACCTTTTCGTGTCCAATCACCTAAAAAATATGAATCAACAAAACCACATACATAATCACTGTTATTTTTAAAGGTGATACAATAGTCACTTGTGCCTCTTAGGTACCGAAGCACCCATTTCACTACATTCCAATGTTCTTTTCCCATATTTTCCATGTATTTACTAACAACACCTACTGCATGTGAAATATCAGGTCTATTACGCACCATTGCATACATTAAACATCCTATTGCATTGGCATATGGTACACGAGACATATAATCCTTTTCTTCAACACTATTAGAACATAAACCTGAAGAAAACTTAAAATGGGAAGCCACAGGAACATTCACAGGTGTTTCCTTGTTCATTTAGAATATTACAAGTACTTTGTCGACATACTTCTCTTGTGAAACCTAAGCTTATGATTTCTTCTATCTCTATGTATTTCAATACCCAAGATTTGTTTTGCAGCTCCAAGATCCTTCGTATCAAAATTCCTAGACATATGAGCTTTCAACATTTTAATATTGTCCATGCTTTTACTCACAATAAGAATATCATCAACATACGACACTAAGATAATGAATATTTCATTTAATGTTTTGAAGTATAAACAATGATCATATTCACATCTAGTATATCCTTGGATCATGATGAAAGAATCAAACTTCTTGTACCATTTCCTGGATGACTGTTTCATGCCATACAATGATTTCTTGATCTTGCAAACTAATATTCCTTTATGATGCCACACAAAACATTTTGGTTGTTCCATAAAATCCTCCTCATCTAAATCTACATGTAAGAAAGTTGTTTTGATATCTAGTTGCTCTAATTACAAATCAAGCAATGCAACTAGTGCTAACACAATACGAATAGATACAAGCTGGAAAACTAGTGAAAAAATACCATGATAGTCAATACCTTCCATCTGAGAGTACCCTTTTGTGACCAATCTAGCTTTGTGTCTTTCAACCTTACCATCAACACCTTTCTTCAATTTGAAGACCCATTTACATCGAACAATTTTTCTATCTTTAGGGAGTTCAACCAGATCCCATGTCTTGTTTTTCTCCATAGAATCCATTTCTTCTTTCATTTCCATCTTCCACTTAGCATTGTCAACATAATAAATGGCTTCTTGAAAAAAAGAAGGTTCTCCATCATCAATAAATAAAACAGACGAAACAAAATTGAGATACCTCTTAGGAATATTTCTCTCCCGTGTTGATCTTCTTGCTGTAGGTTGTGGGGTTTCCACATTTTCTTGAATTTCTTCATCTTCTATGAATTCTTTCTCATCATAAACTTCTTCTTTCTTCTTTGAGTCATGAGAATATTGGTTCTTCAACTGAACTAGTTCTTTTGAAAGTACATGTTCATGTTCCACATGCACTTTTACATTTTCTGATTTAATCAGAGAAGATTCATAAAAACATTACATCTATGCTAATGACAATCTTGTGGGTAGTAGGATCCCACAATCTATATCCTTTTGTTACATCACCACATCCAACAAAAATGCACTTATTTGATCTAGGGTCTAACTTAGAACACTAATTTTTAGGAGTAAGTGCATAAGCTTCACAACCAATATTTTCAAATTTGAATAATCACAAGGATGACTAGTCCATACCTCTTCCGTAATTTTACAAATTATTGACATTGATGGTGATAGATTTATTAGATAACCAACAGTAGAACTTTTTATGCCCACAATTCTTGCCCCATATTAACATTAATGAGTATGATCCGTTCTCTCTCTAAAAGAGTCCTATTCATGCGTTCTACAACATCATTTTGTTGAGAAGTTTATGCATTCATTTTATGTCTTACGATCCCTTCTTCTTTGAAATAATTTTCAAAATCTAAAGAAGTAAACTCACCTCCATTCTCCATCCTTGAGCATTTTATTGTCATGCCATTTATTTTTTCTACCATAACTCTAAATTGTTTAAACATGTTAAACACACCATCTTTCCTTTTTAAGACATAGACCCAAACTTTCCTTGAAAAAATATCTATACAAAATACATAAAATGCTTATCCCCATAGGAAATAGTAGGATATGGACCCACAAATAAGAATTAATGTAATTGAGAATTCCTTTACTAACATGACTACCTGCTTTGAATTTTTTTCTACACTATTTTCCAAATATACAATATCTACAAAACATCAAATTCAGAGATTTCAGATTTGGAAGCAATTTACAATTCATTAATACCTGAAGTCCTTTCTCACTCATATGACCAAGATATTGATGCCATAATTGAGTGGATTTTGACACCTCTTCATATACTAATGTTATACCATTAACTTGAGTTCCTCCAACCAATTTGTAAATATTTCATGTATTCAATGCCTTCATGAACACTAAAGCACCCTTAGATACCTGTAGTACTTCACTTAAACCTGCAAACTTATGACCACAAGAACTCAACACTCCCAAAGAATTTTTTTTTCTTTAATACAGGTGCATGTATAACATCTGTTAGTGTTCTTATAACTCCATCAAACATAAAAATTTCTACACTTTCAACCCCATCAATCTTACATGAATGATTGTTTCCTAAAATAACTATAGCATCATCAACTGTTTGATAGGAAGCAAACCAATCTTTGTGAGGAAAGATATGGTGTGAAGCACCGAAATCTAATAGCCATTATTCATTATATTTAGAAGCACTACAAATGGAAAAAACCTCATTGATCATACATGAATCAGACTTAACTAAATTTTCCTAAGATTTGGATTCACCTTTCTTGGATTCTTGTCTTTTCCAATAGTCCTTCTTGACATGACTAGTCTTGCTGCGGTACCAAAATTTCAATTTTATCTTTTTGCTCTTTGATTTAGACCTAGAAGCACCTCTAGAATTTTCACCTGTTTCTTGGGATCGACCTCTAACAACCAAAGCTTCAGGCATAGAAGTTTCAAAACTAGATTTCTTCCTTAATTCCTTAGACAACAATGCTCCAACCACATTGTCAAATTCCAAAGTATCAATTGTAGTAACGCTAATGAAAGAAACTACTTGACCCCAAGATTTAGGTAAGGTACATAAAAGATTGACCATTGTATCTTCATCATCAATTTTAATATCCATACTAGTCAAATGGAAAATATGAGTATTGAAAACATTCAAATGATCTTCTATCTTCATTTCTTCTTTGATTCTCATATCGTACAACTGCCTCTTCAAGTAAATTCAGTTTGTCAAATTTTTCGTCATATACATGCTTTCTAACTTGCCCCATAGGATTGCTGCTGGCTTCTCTTCAACAATATTAAACAACACATCATCCGCAAGACATAAATGAATCATGTTACGTGCTTTGGCATCTAATTCCTCCCATTCATCATCTGTCATAGTTAGTGGTCTCTTTCTCTTACCATCTAGGGATTTCTTCAACCCTTGTTGTACTAATAGATCCCACATCTTTAATTTCTATAACTCAAAGTTATTTTTACCACTAAACTTCTCAATTTCAAAGTTTATAGTAGACATTGTTGTGATTTGTTTTTCAAAATATATACATACTCCTGAACAAAAAACAACACAATTGTTGTGAAATATATATATATATATATCCCAAACAAAAAATAACACCTCCACTGCAATCAAGAGACTCACGAGAGGGTCCAACGACAAGAAACAACACGGTTCCCAAGCGACAATAATGATTCCAAAGCAGAAAGACAATGGGAAACTTCTCTCCACGGTCCGGTTCTTCTCCGTATCCAGGCAACAGATGAATCTTTTTAATGTGGCTCTCTTTAGAAGTGACAATTATTCTCTTCAGTAGTGGCTTCACCGTCAACTCAGTAGTGGCAGCTCCATGTCCATCAATGACAGCGTCACCAACGACTCTCTTCATGGGTTTTTCGGAGCTTGGATTCCTTTTAAGTTGTTTTTCATGTCTAGAGAACTCACGAGCTCAAATTTCATGCCATCTGATAAAAGGGTGCCCTCTCTAAATATCATTTGTAGAACTACTACCCACGGAAGGCAGTTACGTCCCAATGCGAAAGAAAAGATCATTGATATACAAACGAAGTATCAACATATATTGATATGTGATATAAGATCCCAATACAACATTTGAATTCTTAGTCGGATATGTGCTCCACGAACCACCTAGCCAGTGTCTTCAAAGCCATATGCTCTCTTCCCATCAATGACACTCCTCTCCTCACAGGTTTTTCGCCACAAGGGTGTCTTCAGACAGGATCTCCTCTTCACAGTCTCCAACAACAAAAATAGTATCCACAGGTTGCAATGGCAGTGTATTTTTCATTGTCTCCACGGGCTCACGATCCAGCTCTTCTCTGATGGTCAACTATAATGACCCCTCCACGTTCATAGTGCTTGCTCTCTTCCCCAACCTTCTCTTTGATGTCTCTCTCTCATAGGATTTGATACCACTTGTTAATAATTCAGTGATAGGAAACAAGGATAACATCATTCCACACCAGTTTAATGTGGTAAAACTCCATAAGGGGAAACATTCACATAGGCAAAGTATTGAATCTCATTAATCAAGAACATGCAGATTACATTGTTAGAAAAAAGGGCCACAGAGAAATAATAGTTATAGAGTTAAATCATTAAACAAGATGCAAAACACATAAAACACATTACAAGAGAGACACATATATAACGTGGTTCACCCCAAAGATGGGCTATATCCACACATAAATTTGCCAGTCCTTTATATTATATCGTCCAACAAGATGAAGGGATACAACCTGCAGCAACACCGCTGAAGTTTCTCTTCACACTCTTACAGTCTCTCTCACACAATCACATAGATTGTTTACAATGCTACAATACCATACACAAATGTATTACAATGCTTTCTTTTATAGGGGAAATACCATGGGAAAATACTATGGGTTACCCAATACCATGGGTCCGCAAAACTATTGGCCAACACACATCCCAAAAAATTTCCTTCAGGAGCTTCGCCCCTGGACCCCTTTTTGTGGGGGCATTGTCCCCGAACCCCCGCCGGGGGTCCGCTGGCCCCCTAGACCCCCCAAGCAGGGGGGATGGCCCCCCCCGGACCCCCAAGGGGAGGGGACTAAGTTCCCCCGCACCCCCCGGCTGGGACGAGTGTATAGAAACCCTGGGGTACAAACACAACTACTCAATAACATCTCTGGAAGATAAGGCTACACAACCAACATACATGACGGTCCATTCAGCCTCTCAGATTATCGTACAAACTATGTATCCAACCATGCACTATATACTTCATAAAATAAGTTACATGAGTAAAACTGCTTCCAATTTTGCTACTTACAAAAAACTTCCCGTAAACATACCTGGATTTGTGTTAGTTGTCATCATTAACAATGTGTACATTGTGGAGATTTTAATTGGCATTCCTTTTGTAATGAATGTTATCTAGAGAGATATGGTGATGGTGTTATTGAAGGTCCACCATACAAGGATAAAAAAACTCTAGGATTTCCAGTGGTTAGGAGAAGGAAATTGTATGATGGCTTGACTGTCAATTTCCTAGATAGCAGAGGCAGATTTTATTATTGTTGAAGGAATGTGTTTGGGATCGTTAAGGACCCATTCAGAAAGGACAGAGATTTCTTTCCATGTGATTTTATGGGGGACAAGAGTGCCATTGTCGGGATCAGTTATAAGTAAAACTGCAGCTTGGTCCGAAGGTTGGACTGCTACAGCAAGTTGGAGAGAATTTGTGAATCTGAGTGCAAATTTATAGTGAATCGTAAGATTATCGGAATCTATATCAAATTCTAGATTTTGAGTTGCAGAACCTTTTCAAGGTTTGCATCCCTGACATGAACTCAGATGGAAAAAATAATACGTTTCAACTCCAAGTTTGTTCTATCTAAAGTCATAATGAGTTTGACGCCACCCAAAACATTGGCAAGAAAAAAATTAAAACTCAAAATATATTCGTTCCCAAAAGTCGATTGCTGCAAGAACAATGCAAATCAAGAGTGTATTGTGTGGACTTATGAAAATGCTATAAAAACTAGATATTTGAATCATAGTTACTAAATTCGGTTGATTCCATTCATCAAATACAAAAATCCCAAAGTTCGATTCTCCATACGAATTATGATTGGATTTAATTGGGTTTCAAAATATCAAATGTCCAGAGCTATAACCGACAAACTAAGCCAAATCGTGCATAGCACCACACCAGGCATTTGCAGCTATAATGAATGGACAGATGATATTAAACGATAAATATGAAAAACATCCAGAGGTGACCTGAGTTAGAAAAGCCTGTTGCTGAAGGTATTCCTGCATAATTTGTTATGAATTAGTCTACTAAGAGATCTTAATTAGTCTATTTGAGATTGTGAATGTGATGTTGGAAATTCTTGAAAATCGTCTAGTATTACTTGTGAATAAGATAGATCATGTTCCTAAGAAGATTTAAGGTAAATGGCTCAAATATTTTAGAGGACAACTGACAACTATAGTTGTTAAGGTCAAATTTAGGATGGAAATCTGTTTCAAAAACTGCCAAGCACACTCCCAGACTACACACCAATGATTTTCTTGGAGCTACAACTCTAATAAGGACGGATCTCGTTTTAATCAGTATATCAACTCCAACTCAGAGGTTGAAAGCTCTGGCTGGTTGCTGTAGTGTATCAAGCTCATCATATATTCTTTGCAAGCATTTTTTTTTCACAATCTTTATATTTGGTCTTTCTTTTAGTTTTATTCCACGAATCATGGTATTAGCTAATGAATTGGATTCTCTTATTTTCGGGGATTCCATGGGAGCAACCACCGCCTAGTTCCCCAACATCTTGTAGTCCACCAAACTAGTTGTCTCATCAAGAATCTAGAGCTTCTGAATTTAATAATGAGAAAGCAGAAGAACCCAGTACACTTTCAGATCTTGACTCTCCTTTCCAAGAAGAAGCACCTAGCCCAAAGTGTTGCAAAAAATAAGCTCGGTAAATCATTAAAGCCACTAAAGGGTCACACTAGCTCTCAAATCAGTCTCTACATTTTTCTGTGAATATTTTCAATGCCCTATCGCCTCTTATGATACATGAATTCACTGGGTAGAATCTGATTTCCATGTTTATAATGCGGAACTGTACTTACTGAAGATTGATGGATTTGAAAAACCAATGCAGAAGGCTGAAAATGTTTCAAAAGATGATGGGATAGATTTTTATGACCATTTCAGTGGAGAAACTGAAATTTTTAGTGAAATATTGCAATTTCTAGTTTTGTTCAGTATGTGGCGGCACTTTATTTTCAAAGGCATAAACGAAGTATTGTTGGAGGCGGTAGGGCAATTTAATCACCATCCTTGGGAATGTGCCTGAACCTTTAAAATATGTTAGGAAGCAATATTCAAGAGAAACATGGGCAACAATGAGCCATTATTAGAAAATTTTGTACCAATGGACTTGGCTAAAGGTGTGTGGATGCAATTGCAAAATTATGTTGAAATTGTGGGGTGTGAATTAGAGAAATCCATTTACATTAACTTGATTGAAGATGTTATCTTTGTTCTGGTTTTTATAGGGATTTGTCTTTACTTGTTTGTGATTATTATATTTCATTGGACATCATGTTATGAAAAGTCTACTTGTACATCCATTTTGGCGCGCAACAAGTTGTTAGTATGAAATGTTTTGTATAGGTTCACTTATTAGTGTATTTTGCTTAAACAATGAGTAAACATTGTATATAGGCTATGGTTATTTGAATTTTTGCAAATATTTTTATTTTGTAGTCTATAAAAGAATCAGGATTGATTGAGTAGGGGGTTATAATGTCATAAGAGGGAAATGTCAAAGGGTTCAAGGGGATAGCGATATGTGTAATCACCTTGCAATTACCCTCCATTTTCATTGCAATAATATTCATGTTGAGTCTAACTTACCATTTAAATTGAAGTAAACTTAGTGGGCTCAACCTTCTTATAAAACTAGCTAATCATCTTGTACATCTTAGGAAATTTATCTCCTCTACCTTATTGGAACTAAAAGGAATTGGATTAGGAGTCTCATTTTCATCCCTCACGTATGCAAATAAAAGGAAATTTGAATTGGAAGGGAGAGATAGTTTTTGGAGAGATGTAGAGGAGAGAAAAATAGAGTTTAACTTTGGAAAAATACACCGCCCTACTAAGAAATATAACAACCATGAAAGAAAGCCATTGGAAACTTGGAAGGAGCCCAGAACCAAGAAAAAATTTGTTGGAAGGTTAATGGATAGTGGTTTGGACCTCTCTATGCCAAATTGAAGAACACGAGAGGGAGGGATTCTTGAGAGACTACTCAGTAGAGAAGGAAGAATTTCTCCTTGTGTTGTGTGAGAAAATTTTGTGGGTGCCAAATAACTAGTTTGATTTAAGATCTCAATAGTGGTATAACTAGTAAATGGGTGAATACATAAACATGGGTAACACTCTTTGACAAAAAATGACGATGAAAATTCGATATTTTACATATTAAATTGAAGCCCTCAAAACTCATTTATGCCTTGTGCATTTCGACATGCAACAAGAAAACAAATTGTAGGGAATTATGTTATCTTTTCAATTATATTTATAAAAAAAACATCATTTAATGAAAGGTTGGTTCTGGTAATTTCATGAAAAATTAACTAGTGGCTTGTGTGTATGTAAAATAATTTAATGATAAATGTATTATTTAAAAAAAAACATATATGAACATAATATACATATAATGCACTATGACACACATATTTTTTTTAATTTATTTTGAAAATTTCAAATTTTATTAATTTTCGAAACGAACAATTGAAAATTTTAATTGCATTTTCTACATATGTGTTTGTACGTACACTTATTTTTAATTGTTTACAAAAATTGAAAAACTATAAATAGCATTTTGAAGATGACGTGTTGATGTGGGGCTTATATATATACGTAAACTTATTTTTAACTGTTTACAAAAATTGAAAAACTATAAATAACATTTTGAAGATGATGTGTCGATGTGGGGGTTATATATATTTTAAATTTTTTGGTTGTGCACTTTTTATGCTGTTGATTTTTCTTTGAGCTACTCCGAAGTTATGGACATTGTTTTTAAATGTAGGTTAAAAAATATTATTCGAACTCAAAAATGCGTAAATTATATGACTATGGATAAACAATGAATCCACTAGTAAGAATTCTTCCACCTAAGGTGCATCCCATGATAGGTTGTATGCTAGGAAAAGAGGTCAGTAAAATTAAATCTATATAAAATGGGCTAAGGGTCTGTTTTTAAAGTCCTTGATTGAGCTATTAGCCCGATCAAGCTTTTGTTTTAGCCACAGTAAAACTCTCGATCGAGATATTTGAAAATCCTTGATTAAGGGTTTTTAAAGCCTTTGATTAAGGGATTTAAAAAATCTTGATCGAGGTTTTCCAAATACTCTGATCAAAGGTTTAACTGGGATTAAGTGAAAAAATCGATTGAGGGTTTTAAAAACCTCAAACGGGGTTTTTCTACCTCGATCGAGGTTTTATTGTGGTTAAATCAAAAGTTCGACCAATCTAATAGCTTGATCGAGGTTTTTCAAATACATTGATCAAGGGTTTAAATGTTATTAAACCAAAAACTCAATTGAACTATTTAATCATAAAAGACTTAAAATTTTATATGCAAAATATCAAAATAATTAATGGATTAAATAGGTCAATCGAGCTATTTAAGTTAATAATTATTTTTTTACACAACCTAAATAGCTTATAAAAATTTAATGAAACAAATTTTATTGTTAGTGATTTATGGCCCATGGTAAGCTTTTGCCATGGCAAAATTTACCACGGGCTACCAAAACCATGGGCCATAAATCACACAAATATGTGTTAAGCTAATAATTATTTATTATCTCCATACACAATTATTTATTATAACTTATAAAAAAAAAATTACTGTAACAAAAGTAATTATTTTTTAATCTTTTGTATCTTATTAGCTTGATAAATAATAATTTTTTATACATAAGTTTCCATAAGGTAAGTTATTAGCATGTAAGTAATGATATTTTTTTTCATTTTTTTAGGTAAGTTAATCTATATGTAAAAAAATAACTATTAGCTAAGATAACTCGATAGAGCTAATAAATAGATCAAGCTATGATCTCTATCGAGCTATTTAATCCAATAGTTATTTTTTTGCATATAACATTTAAATTCTTTTATGATTAAATAGATTGATTGAGCTAATAGTTGGATTGAGGTATTAGTTCTATTGAGTGTTTAACTAACCTTTTATTAAGCTCCAAAGCTTGATTGAGGGTTATTTAAACATTTGATTAAGCTATTGGAAAGAATTCAATTGAGAGCTTGTTTAAGCACTCGATTGAGTTCGTGTTTCTGGAATCCACACTCGTTTCTTTCTAAAAGGTGTTACCCATCTTCATGTGAAAACCCAAATATTTCCCTTCTTGAGAATTTTGTGTATCTAGTTCCTCACATTGGTCGTATCATAGCTTGGCTAGGGGGTGACATCTACAACATAATTTATATGGTGTTGGATGTGTTATATTTTTTGCATGTAAATCTATGGTCAAAGTTGATAGTTGACTGGAATTGAAGTCGACATATGGTAGAATTCTGGCTGGCAAGACAATTAACATAGTCAACTGGTCGATGATCCTGACTAGTCGATGAGAACAAAACATATATGGATTTGATGAACACTTAAATAAAAAGAGGCTCAATGAACAATTGATTAGGGTTGACTCATCCAAGTTTACTATAACAACGTAACAACATTTAATGGGGAAGTTATGGATTGCAATTAATGATTAGTTAGTTGTAACTAACTTCGGTATCATGATCTAGTGTATGTGCTTGCATCTATAAGTATGAGGTAAGGTAGAACGCTATGTATGTTGAAGGAAAAGTACTTGTATAACAGTAGTGAATAATGAATAATCTAAATGAAGTACAGTTGCTTGAATTCCTATCGATACTTTTACAATGATCTTCGTCAATGTCATTGACGCCCTTGAATGAATAATTTGAACTGATGAAAGCTTGTTTTGATGTGACTATTTGAGTGGTCGAAGTGTTAGTTTCACAACCTTGTATGGTACTCCTGAGGATCCTATACACAATTACCAACCACCATATCTCAATCTTTGCTTGCAACCTTTCTCTCCAAAAATGCATGGAAACAATCAAATTGAGATAATATTTTCTATTTCGGTCTATGTTGTGGTACATGTATATGCCTGATGAATCGATTACATATTTGGAAAGTTTGTTTCACTGATAATCGAATTCTTGCATGAATAAATTAATGCACCACACAACTTCATCTGAGCTATGTTTGGCAGGTCTCATGAACCATGAGCTTAATCCTTGTATCTCATGTCGTAAATGGTTTTTCCTTGGATTAAGACTCTCTCTCAACTCAGATCATTTTTATATGATGTTATTGTTCACTAGTTGACTTAGAGTCGATTCAGAAAACAACTTTATCATTCATTAGATTGTAGGCGTGAGGTGCACCAAGTAATTAATGATCTTACTTTAAGAATTAAAATATTTTAATCGGTGATGGTTGTGTTGATGTTCTCCATGGTTCCAACATCGAGAAAACATTTTGCAGATCATTCTCTTATAGGGGTTTTCAACCCAAGGAGATAATTCCCATAGTAGTTATTGAATTTATGTCTTGACCGTGTGTCTTATGGCTCATATGCTTAGCCTCATACAATCATGTGTTGACTGGAGTGGTAGTAGGATAGAGGTCACATCGTGTACTCTCTATGTGGGAGTGCTCCGTAACAAGAGTGATCTATTCTTAAAGAGTGAAATGACTTATCTATGTTACATAGAGTTCTTACCTCCTTTTATATTAGATAAGTCTAAACTAATGTTGAACTTGACAATTGGCTCTAAGAAGTGATTGGGACTTCTTAGAGTATTTTCAAATCAACATTAGAGATCTAGTGAAGAATGTGACTGCATGTAAGGAGATATCACCAAGGATAAATTTTCTATGATGAGTAAATATCCAAAGAAGTCCAGACAATCCATTGAATAAGTTCCAAAGAAAGAGCAAGACAAGAAAGAGAAAAATACCCCTATAAAAAGGGGGAACTTGGAGCTAGAAGACAAAAGTACAAGTTTCCCTCAAGAGTGAAAATCAAGTCAACTAAAGAATATAAATATAAGTGTTCTCACAAATCATTTGACACATTTAAAAAATCTCATCTCTCTCAATTGGTGACTGTTTCTCAAGGAGAACAAGTGAATCATTAGAAGCAATTTTTGGGGTTATCTGATTATCGCTATTTCTTTCAAGGTTCACTAGGGTTTCTTAAGAAGAAGGCACACTCTTGTGCTATGAATTAATCTTAATGTTTGGTGTTTTACTTGAATTTGGATTGATTTCTTCTGAGAAATGTTTGTTGTGTTTTCTCCTGTTTGGGTTTCCCAGGATAAATCTTTGTGTCTCTTGTGCATGGTTATCTTTGAGTAATCCTTGATTTTATTTGTACTACATATGAATAATGTTATAATTGTGGGATGAAGTGAATAATGAAATAAATTTGAAAGAGATTAAAATTATATTTCTAAGCTAAGACATTAACATAATATCATAATAGTTCTAAATAGATGCCATTCCCAGAGACTGTTGCTTCCCTAATCTAGAAACTAGGGATTCCAAGTTTGGACTCCTCTATCTATAATTTGGACTTGGAAATAGCACATTGGAACTTTCCCTAGGAGGTTTATCTTATATGTGGAAGAACATCTCAATTTCATGGATTTTTATTTTTGAATTAATATCTACTGAGATCAAGAACTAGGGATTCCATTTTTGAGCCTTTCTAACCACAGATCGAGTTCAATTTTAGCTTCTTGGAGCTTACCCTAGGAGGGCACATTTATCTGTGGAGTCAATTTTCATCTTTTCCAAACTTCAATTTTGACCTAATCCTACTAGGGTTTCTAGGTCAATATCTTTAGATTTTTCCAAAAAGGTTTTCAGTCTCAGAGTATAAGATAAATTGGATGGTGCTTCAAATTTTAGATCTTGGAAGACTAGAATACTCTTTGTCTTGGAAGAAAATGAAATTGAGGATTTGTAAATAAGGATATCTCACAACTAGAAGGTGATGGAGATAAATCCAAATATAAGAAGAATGAAGCAAGGGAAAATGGACATTGCTAAATTTCGTAAAACACCACTTGATTCCTCATATATATGAGTTAAATACTACTAAATAATGCATGATTCCTTAGTAGGATTGTTCGAAATCAAAACAACCAACAAAAGACTAGCCTTGAGAATTCAACTTTGTTCCATCAAGATGACCAACTCAGATTCAATGGATACTTACTTTATGAAGGTTTCCCAATTGAGAGATCAACTTAAATCCATTGGAGACCTTAATGAGGATGCAAAACTTGTTATGGTAAATCTAAATGAACTTCCTTCTTCATTGGAATCCTTTATTCAGAGTGTTTGTGGAAGAGAGTTGTTACCCAAGTTTGATTGATTATGGGATGATTTTGTTCAAGAATAGGCCATAGTACTATCAAAGAATAGATCATAGAAACACCAAGAAGAAGAAAATAAAAGGAAGACGGATCTTTCAAAGATAAATTGTTACTATAGGGGTGTGGCTCATTGGCGATTCACTTTATATGAAGTCATATGTTGTAAAGGAGGTCATGAGTTCAAATCACACCTGGGCTTACCCGTGTCCCATGCTTGTGGGTTGTTGTGGGGTACATAGGGGTATAGTGGTAGCAAGAATAGATCCTTGGACCCTATGTCACGAGAATACCAACACATTCCTCAGTTTTCGATTCCCCTAGTATAAAAAAAAGATAAATTGTTACAATTAGTAGAAATTCAGTCACTTTTCTTGCCAATGCACTCAATAGAAAAGGAAGGAAGGGAAGCATGAATCAACAATTTTTTTTAATGAGCCTCCATCAAAGAAGGAAAAAAAATATAAGCTTGAGGAAATTGCAGATGATCTTTGAATGGAGTATTTCTTCTAGTTCACTCAGAATACAAGTACACCAATGGAAATATCATCTTTAGATGATGTCTTGTACTAAGTGAATATCATTAGTAATCTACTTCATGATGAATACTTCAACAACTTCATGGATTAACAAAGAATAAGTTCAAGGTTTCTAGATCAGACGATGAAGTAGATGCCCCTCCCAGAAACTCCAATGATTTATTTAAGGAGGTAGAAATCAAGAGGGAGCCAAATAAGCAAGAAAAAATAAGGGTGTGTGCAAGAAGTTGAGGGTCTCTTTTGGCATGTTAGATGCAATACAAAACTGAAAAAACAGGCATCCATCAACTTTCATGGATATTTTGAGACACTTACACAATGAATCTTGCGATCAGTAAAAAACAAGAAATGTAGGAAATTGAATGACCTTTCCAAATATATATATTTTTTCTATTGAAAATGCTGTTAACTATATAAAGTTAGATAAATTTTAACAGGCACTTTTTATTTTTTGGACAAATTATAAGGTATATGTTTTTGTGGGTGCAGCGTCCGGGTGTCTAAATGATGGAATAAAATTACAAAAACCGGTATACATATAGAGAACATATAGGACTAGTGCATGACTATTTTTCCAATAATAAAAATAATTTTTTTAATTTTTTTTAATTATCTAAGAGATGAAACCTTGAAAACGGTACGTCAATTGTGGGTGCAGTATTTGAATGTCTTAATGGAATTATTTGGAAATGGGTTTTTTATAGCATGTAGAGGTTGGTGTTCTTTAGTGCACCATACAATTTTTTTTTTAAATGGTTGAGAAACGAAAGAGATATGGACGAAACACTACCAGTGTGTTTTTTGAGTTGAGGAGTGATGATAGAAGATAAATAAGAAAAAAATAGAAAAAATTATGTATTCTTGTTAAAATTTACATATTTAGAATCTGCAAAAAAAACCATATCTGTTTCTAAAATCTCATAAAAAATGGAGGTGTGCAGCACAATCAAACAAACCGTTAAACACGAGCATATTGAAAATATGGATATAATGCTGAATTTGCCATGGTTATCATACTCCAAGGCACAGGCATGTTGAATCCGAAGTAAAGTACAAAGCAGACACATAGGCATAGGAATTCCATGAAAGCATGGGTGGAGGCTCGGCCTTATCATTTGGAGGGAAAAAAAAATTGAATTTAACAATACGCGCGCGTAATTTAACTCTACAAAACACGTGTGTGTTATATAAACACAAAACGCAAGCGCGTTATGTGCATATAAATCGCATGTGCGTTATGTGAAACCAAAAATAGCACCAACATAATTTTGACATAATGCTTGGGATCATAATGCATCTATTCTTCAAGTTGGTGTACACTCCACATATAACATAAGGTTTGTAGGTTCATTAATCTAAAATACATCAATTGGTATCACACAAATGATATAGGATGTGTGTGTATATTATTACTACTAGAAGTATTAGTATTAAACTAGTTACTAATTGTACACTGATTGGTGATGGAGAGAGGGATTTGGTACATAATGATGCCTAGGGATTTCCACTAGTGACCTACTGCAACCTCTTCCATAGCCCTAATGACCTACTACAATTTTCCAATGCATCATGTCTCCAGTGTCATGCCAATAGCGGAAACCTTAGCTCCTTCAATGGCGACATCTGATGCTCCCATAGGTGCTTTATATGATACACAAATAATAAATCCCTCTTGTAGTGAAATAATTCATCATCGTCATCATCACCTTCCTCATCATCATCATCACCATCGCCATCATCATTATCCTCATCATCATTATCATCATCCTCATCCTCATCATCATCATCAGCTTCATCATCACCATCATCATCATCAACAACATGATTATCATCATCACCATCAACATCATGAACATCATCATCACCATCGTCGTCATCATCATCATGAACATCGTCGTCATCACCATCGTTGTCATCATCATCATCATCCTCCTCGTCATCATCATCACCTTCCTCATCATCAACATCACCATCACCATCATGATCATCATCAACATCTCCATGATCATCATTATCATCTTCATCATCATCATCTTCACCATCATCACCTTCATCATCACCATCGTCATCATCATCATCATCACCATTTTCATCATTGACATCATCATCATCATCAACAACAACATTATCACCATTGTCGTCATTGTCATCATCATCACCATCATTATCACCTTCATCATCCTTATCATAATCATCACCATCAACATCATGAACATCATCATCATCATCCTCATCATCATCACCATCATCTTCATCATCATCATCATCATCACTATCATCATCACCATCGTCATCATCATCATCATCACCATTGCCATCATTTCCATCATCATGATCATCATCATCATCATCACCAACAACATCATGAACATCGTCATCATCATCATCACCATCATCCTCAGCATCATCACCATCAACATCATGAACATCATTCATCATCATCATCATCATCATCATCATCATCACCTTCATCATCATCATCATCATTCATCATCATTCATCATCATTCATCATCAACATCAACATCGTGAACATCATCATCATCATCCTCATCATCATCACCATCAACATCAACAACATCATCCTCATCATCATCCTCATCATCAACATCATGAACATCATGAACATCATCATCATCCTCATCATGAACATCATCATCATCATCCTCATCATCATCATCACCTTTATCATCATCATCATCATCATCATCATCATCATCACCGTCAACATCATGAACATCCTCATCCTCATCCTCATCCTCATTCATCATCATCATCGTCATCACCTTCATCATCGTCATCATCATCATCATCATTCATCATCACCATCAACATCGTGAACATCATCATCGTCATCTTCATCATCATCATCATCCTC
>LPNX010902065.1:517825-542307 GCA_001517045.1 Pseudotsuga menziesii | reverse complement strand
ATATATATCAACAGTAAACAAATCAAAATACTATCTATAAATATACATTAATAGTTATAGAATGGAAGTATGAATCTAATCAATTTAAATCTTCTAGGGTTTGTATTTTAAATATTAACCCTAGGTTGTAAGATATTTTATATAATAGGTTTATCGAGGGTTTATTTATTAGTTTACTTCTACAAGTTTAATTTCTCCCCAAATGTTCATCAAGGGTTTTCAACCCTAGTTTTAATTCCTATATTAGTTTTACTTATAGAACTTGGTTAAGTACAAACTAGTTTTATTTCAGATCTATTATTTATCTGTTCCTTTGGTCTTCATACTTTACTAACATATTTCATTTGTCAGCAGAGGCATGTTTTGGAATTTTGTAAACTAGTTCAAAGGTAAGTTATATATATATATATATAGCTATAAGTATAAACTTACAACCTAGATAACCTAACATATTATCTACAAACTAAACAAATATATTATATATAAATATATATAAACATCAACAGTAAACAAATCAAAATACTATCTATAAATATACATTAACAGTTATTTAATGGAACTATGAATCTAATCAATTTAAGTACAAACAATAATTATTCCTAAGATAAATACACCAGTAAAGACCTTCCAAGGTCTACATATTTAAATACAAGATAATTACTAAAAAATTCCATTAAAATTACCATCATCATAAGACAAGAATAGAGTGAGTATCGTGACCATTCTTTTGTCCAAAGATTAAGTCTCTTTTCATTATTTAAAATCCACAAAATCAAAACTTGTGCCATAAAAATCGAATAGTCTCATTTAAATATCACTCACATCCATAGTAAAGCAATTAACCAAAATAATACCATAATCATTAATAAATGCATGTATTAATTTCATAAGGTCTAGAAATGAATCATGTAGACTATCATTTCTACTCACTACATCACCACGAAACGATCATATTAAAAACCCCAATATAAATTCATACACAGGAATATTTTCCATTTTACAAACCATATTGAAATATCTACACAGTCCCAAGTAATTACAAGGGTGTACAGGAATCAAATCCTATGGGCATCCAAGCCCCAATTCACATCCACATAAAAATACAACTGGTTACATCAACCACAAACACGATTTGAACCCTATGGGTATTTGTTTACGAAGTCCACTCTATACATACAACATATGCGGGCTACATTATTATTAAAATCAATACTTTTAATAACAAACATCTACTCTACAGCTAAGTCATAAGACTTAAGCTCTACCCCTGAGTTGTAATCACAGCCTCGACCAAATTAATTAAAACACATAGTCCCTTAAAATTCAGTCTACAGCAACGAAGTCCATCGTGGGATTGCACCCATGGCTCTTTCACATATCAACATTATATACTAATCAATGAAATAATGACACTAATGAAACCATCAAGATCTATCACCGGAACGTTGCGAAAGTCTCATGCTACTCACAAGAAGGCCTCAACCCAAACTCTATCAACTATTACAGTTAAATGAAAACACTTAATACATAGTACATCAATGAAGGCGAATGCAACATTTAACCCACAGAGTAAAAAAATAGCACGACATAAATTCAAAAATATAAAGTAAATGTAATAACCATTGCCAACTCTTAAACATAGTATATACATATATAAACAGTAAATCCAATATCATAAGTAATTTTATACAGTTGTTCCAAGGGATATGGCACCATTGCAAAAAATGGTGTTTCCTAGGCATAAAATCCTTAAATCCAAAATACAAGTTACAATACCATAAATATATACACAGAGCCTATAAGGGCACTAAGATTCACTCCATGGCTTAAAAGCATTAATAAATATAAAATTCCAAGTCTATTAACACAGGCCCAAGGGCACATCAAAACCTCACAGAGAAAATCCAAACCAAATGACGAGGACAAAACCTAGTTAGGCCGAGAGATAAGAAGCGTAGGCTTGTTTGATAGGATTACCTTACACCTTGGCATTACCCATGAACCAGTCGCCAAGTTTGAGCCACACTACTATTTGACGAACTTGTCACCTGCAAAAACCAAAGCCACAAGAAGTCAGAAGTATGCATTCCAATTAAACAATATTGAACCATAACACTCTTAAGAAACCCAAAGCGTGGTCTTACCTTCATTTAGCCAGTGGTCGCCTCCATTTTTCCCTTGCACAGAGCCGATACCAAACCCTAAACAACCAAATGAAATGGCATGCCATCGTGGAAGCCAAACCCTATGTTGGGTCTGCCACAATCCCCAAGGAGCATTAATGGCACCAGCGTGGTGTCCATTATCAAACTAAGAACCACATTGCTATAGTTTGCAAACAATTCATTAATATTGGTCTTGATTCCATGCTATGCCTTAAACCCTATCGCTTAAAGCTTCAAACCTTATATTATAATTCGCCACCCCAATCTTGTTCAGGAGGTATCGTGAAAGGTATTGTATAATGACAGTCCTTATAATATAATGCGCCAACCCATAGTTAACACCAAGTAGAATATATGTTATTCATTGTGAACCATAGGTTTAATCTTAAAAACTTTCTTACCATGCCCTAATCTTCAATCTTATGGACCATGTCATATGAAATATTTTTTTCTATAAGTAAGAGATTCTATTATGATACAAAAAGTTACCAAAAAGATGCTGATCCAAAGGTCGATAGAGCTTGACCTTTAGCCCAAAATGACTAGGCTTAGAAATTCCTGTCTCTTCTGACAACCCAAAACTGGTGTCTTACATCTCTAAAATCGTGATAGCAGAACAACAGAAAAGAATCAAAACGGCCGTGAGACCTATTAGATAGACAACCCGATAACAAGAAATACATTTAATTGAAAATAGACCAAATAAAAGGAAACCTCTGCATACCAAACAGAGTACAGCGCTTCACAAAAAGACACAAAGGCCCAATAAATGTCCAAAGAGACATCTCTAACTTCCCGCCTCGTTGGGTGGATTATGAGGTTGATCCTCCTTGGGGGATTACATGGAAGAGGCTGGAGAGTCAGTCAGAGTATTCTCTAGGTTAGAAGATTGGGCACCAGGGTTGACCATCAGATTTTGAGCTATCTGCTCTATAAGATGAAACCTCGCCACACTTTCTTTTTGTCCTCTATGGATAGTTTCCATGGCATCACGGATGCCTTGAGCTATTTGAATTTTTCCTTGGATGTCTCCCACTAATAGGATGGGCACCAACCAAAATGGATTGGGAATCAATGGGCATCCCATTAACATCTCGAACTCCTGAAGGAGATCAATCTCCATGATCACAATAAATGCCTCGATAGCAATAGGTGTCTCAGCCATATACTGGTCTCCCCAATTGAAGGGAGCAGCATCCAGAATGCCCCTGTAATGGGACATGGAATCCTCCTCAGGACTAGGAAAAGCTTCGTTGGGATTACCACAATGATTTGGGCCATGCGCTCTAGACCGAGCCCTCCATACCCTCAACATGGTGCAGTCACTCAAGAAGACAAAGGGTAGAAGAATAAGGGAAAACATCAAATTGGATAGGTCCATGGGCTCCTCCAGAATCACATAAATAGGGCTATATATCGTCGAAAAAATCCTCTTGCAGCCTTCTTCCTTAACTCCCCTCGAGCCTGCCATAATGACCTGCCAATCTCCATAATCAAGCTCATCTTTCACCTTTTGTTAATGATTCACATCCTTAAGTTTTACAGCAGGCCAGAGTATATGAGCCTCTATCATAGATATCAATCTATCCAAATCAATGGCAAATACAGTACCTACACTTCAAACCTTCCTCATTCCCATGGATCTAGCTTTAAGGTGACCCTCGCATTGCATATAAATCCACTCTCTCCTTCCACACTTGGGACTTCCTTTCTTGGATTCCACATGCTCCGTACCCAGACCGCGTGTAAGGTGAGGATAATCAAGAAAGAACCATGTTTTAAAGCAAACATGATCATGGGTTAACACATTCCTTAATGTACCACAGCTAGAAATTAGAAACTCCCTTGTCCTACCAAGTTTATTGACTAGACCTTTGTGGGCCATCCCTAGATGTTGACACGTCGGCTTATTGCCTTCCCTCGGATCGAAGCCATTTGTCATTCACATGCAGAATATAGAGTGTTTTACCTCGTGTCATCATCTTATAGCTTGGAGCATCTGCTCCAAATTCGATGGGTTTTTTCACCATCCTCCTTTGTCTCTGCATGGAAACAATACTCGCTCTCCACTCCTACATTAGCCATGGCATCCTCCACCTTGTTCCCTTCCCGCTTAACATGTGTTATCAGAAAGGATTCTTCTCCTGTGAGGATCTACATGAGGAAATTTAACCTGCTCTCCCATCTCTAGTTTTTGGACACTTGGGTCATTAAGGATCTTGCTTGAAGTTTGCATGCAATGTTAATTATGATCTGGGAGTCACCCTCCACCACCAGAGGAAATTTACCCATTTGCTTTTCCTAGTTCAAGCCATTGATTAAACCTTCCAGCTCGACCATGTTGTTCCTGTTGGACCCTATGGATCCCCAGAGCAAACTGAGGATGCTTCCCTTCGAATTTCTAATGACACCTCCATATCCGGCTGGTCCTGGATTTGCTTTGGATGCACCGTATACATTGAGTTTGAAGGACCCTGCTGGTGGGGCATTATGGAACAACGGGCTGGAGACATGCACATCATACGAACGAGCAATCCAGTTGTCTTGAGGTATTTCTTCTAACACAAAAGAATGCAGAATACTACGTTCATTTCTTTCCGCTACAAATTCTTCCTGCGACCAAGAATGCAATGATGTAGTTTCTTTCATGTGGGTTTCTATGGAATTCCATATTTCTTCAAGTTTCCTTGCTTTGTTCTCAAATTTTTGTTTTTCTCTAGTTTTCTAGATTTCCCAAATTGTGAAGCAAGGGAAAAGTTCCCATAGGTAATTCACTATTTTGTTTTTGAAACTTTTTATGGGCCAGTCAGCAATTGTGATATCCGGTCGCCCCATGTGTCTGTGATCTTTTCTAAATATTGTCGCCCCTTTCAGCCATAAGGAGTTAGCAATCCTACATTCATCCAGTAGGTGATTAATAGACTCATCATTCGCTTCGCACATGCAGCAGTGGGATGGACCATGAAAAACTCTGTCCTGTAGGTTATCCCAAGTTAGGATGTGGCGTTTTATAACCAACCAGCAAAAAACAGAGATTTTGGGCCACCATCCTCCCTTCTAGATTTTAATTCATTTGGATTCTGGAGCAATGTTTTGGGCTTTAGTTAACAATCCTAGGGATTCTTTCTTGAGGTCGCATACCCCCATCTTATTTTGTCAGGATCCTCATTCTTGGAAAACCTTTTCTTGTAGAGCTCCAATAAGAAATTTTCGATGTCTTCCCCTGGTGCTTTGTCTTGCCACCATCTTTTTTCCTTCCATCTTCTGAACCTCTAGTCTATATTGTCATTGTCCTAGAATTCCACCACCTTAACCAAGGAGTTATTTTGGAGGAAGGAGCATAATAGAGGTGTGTCTTCCCCACATGAAATAGCAGGTTCCCAGTTCAAAGCTTCGCTTGCAAATCTTGCATTTTGACGGTTTTGAATTTCCCACAAACTGTGTTTTTGAACCAGACCGTTGTTTTCCTGAGTAGTCTTCAATATACTGGAGCCTAGTATATTTTCACCGAACCTTCTAAGGGATTGTTTTGGCCAGTGTGGAGCATATTTCAAGTGCCACAATTTGAGCCAAGGCTCATCTTTATAGTTCACCCATCTCCACCATATTTTTGCACTCATGACTTTGTTATTATCCAGTGGGTCTCTAAGGCCCAATCCTTCCATACCCTTCTGGGTACAAATGGTTTTCCAATCCACCAGAGGCCATTTTCTATTGTCTTTCATTCTCCCCCAAAGGAAATTCCTTTGGATATTTCTGATTTGTTTGATGATGGATTTCGGGGCTGCCAGAATTGAGAAAAGATACATGAGCATGCAGTACCGATTTCACCAGGATTAGTCTGCTCAGAAAATTGAGAGCTCTGAAGGTCTGGAGACTGATATTTTTGTTAATTTTGTCTAGCAGTTCTTTCCAAGAGACTAGTTTGATAGTTGATTCTACCAAAGGTGCTCTGAGATACTTAGAGGGAAGGATACCTTCTGGAAATTCCAAGATCCTGAGGATGTTTCTCTTGGTAATCCTGGGGGTGTTGAAGAAGCAGGTCTGAGATTTCTCCTTGTTTATTTCGAGGCCACTAGCTACAAGAAAGATATTCAAACAATATTTTATTCCCCTGGATTCATGCACCGAGGATGGGCCCATCAACATGTTGTCATCCACGAACTATTGGTGGGTTTGGGGATCCATTCCTTCAGTTAGGGACAATCACTGGATTTTTTTCTTATGTCTGCAACTTGATCATCTATAGGTAAATAGAGCATTTCAAGAACACGATCATGAACAAGATTTCTGATGAAGTGCATGTGTGTCTCAATGTGTTTGCTGCGTTGATGTAGAACTAAATTGTTGGCAAGCTTGATGGCCCTTTGATTGTTGCACCAAAGTGGAGTAGGTTGCTGCTGCTCGAAGCCATAAAGCTTCCTGACTGGAATTAACTGTGGCTCGATATTTTGCTTCTACTGAAGAAAGAGAAAGAGCTTGTTGTTTCTTACAAGCCCAAGTGATAGGTCCAAATCCCAGATTGAAAACATAACCTGAAGTAGACTTTCAATCATCAAGATTTTTGGCCCAATCTGAATCAGTGAAACCAACCAACAAAGGTTTCCCCCCTATACTATAATGAATCCCAAACTGAATTGTACCTCAAATATATCGAAGTATTCTTTTTGTTGCTTTCCAATGACTTTCATGAGGTGTTTGCATATAATGAGAAACACAACCAACAGCAAAGGAAAGGCTAGGATGGGAATGAGTCAAGTATAAGAGACTACCAACAAGATGATGATACAAGGTGGCATCTACTTCAATGGAAGTAGAAGTGGCAAAAGGTTTCACTCCAGACTGGAAGGGATAAGGGGCTGGTTTACAATATTCCATGTGAAAGTGACGAAGAAGGTCACAATCATACTTAGACTAGGAAAGAAAGATTCTTTCTTCGGTTTGTAAGACTTGGAGACCAAGAAAATAATGAAAATTTCCTAAGTTTGACATCAAAATTTTGCTTAAGAATGGATTTGACATGGGTTATAAGTTTAGGGTCACTACCAGTAAGGATAAGATCATCAACATAAAGAACAAGTATGATGATATGGTTTCCTACTTTCTTGGTATAGACATTCAGGTTAGAATGGCATCTAGAAAGACTAGTGTCAAGGAGAAAGATATCCATTTTGGCATACGAAGCTCTAGGAGATTGCTTATGGCCATATAAGAATTTCTTGAAGAGATAGACAAGGCCGGAGTTATCCTGAACATATCCAGGAGGTTGTTACATGTAAATTTCCTCCTATAAATCACCATGTAAAAAGGTAGACTTGACATCCATTTGATGGACTTCCCAGTTATGTAAGGATGCAAGCGAAAGAACAAGGCAGATGGAATTCACTTTTTTGATAGGAGAAAAGGTGTCATTGTAGTCAATCCCTTCAACTTGGGAAAAACCTTTGGCAACTAACCTTGCCTTAAGTCTTTCAACACTTCCATCTAATGCATACTTAGTTCTGTAGACCCATTTACATATGACAAGTTTTCTTCCTTTTGGAAGAGGAACAAGATCCCAATTATTGTTCACCATTAAGGAACGATATTATTCATCCACAGTTGCATCCCATTCTGGATTTCCTAAAGCTTCTACAAAAGTTTCTGGATAACGATTCTTGAAAACATGAGCCAAAAGAGAAGAGGCTCAATGAAACTGAGAATGTGTTCGACATCGATCTCTCGGATCACTAGCAATATCACCAGCTGCTTCACATATTGAACGGACCCATCGAGGAAGAATTGGTGCTGGTGCAATTGGAGGAACATGAGTAGGTGAAGGTGGATTTTTATCCTCACTATCATAATCAGAAACTAGAGTTGGAAACCTGTCAAGGAAGTTGGAAGAAGAAGAAGAAGAAGAAGAAGAAGAAGGAACAATCACCAAATCAAGATTGCAAGACAAATATGGCAGACCTGCCATGTTAGGCTTGCAGGCCAAATATGGCACACCCTCCAAGTTAGGCTCACAGGCCAAGAGATTTTCATCAAATTTAACATCTCTTCTAATGATTATATCATGAGAATTTGTTTGAATAAGTCTATAACCTTTTACATATTCAGAATATCCAACAAATATGCACTTTTCACTTTTAAGATGCAATGCTTTCCATTTTTCCTCCAGAATGTGAGCCCATGCTTAACACTTGAACACGTGGAAGTGACCTACATCTGGTTTAATTTTACTCCATGCTTCTTCTTGTGTTATACTTTGCAAAAATTTAGTGGGTGTACGATTAACTATGTAAGTTGCACAATTTATGGCCTCAATCCAATTTTAAATACTTAGTCCTTTAGATTGGATCATACAATTAGCCATTTCTTTTAAAGTGTGGTTCTTTCGTTCAACTACACCATTTTGTTGTGGTGTATATGGAATAGTGTGTTGTTGTTGGATTCCTTGTTTAGTGCAGAAAGTAGTGAACTTCTTGTTAACATATTCTCCTTCATTGTCAGATCTTAACTTAATAATTTGATGACCAGAGTGTTTTTCAACAAGGGCCTTGCAGGACAATAACAATTCAAATACTTCGCTCTTAAGTTTTAGGATGTAAACCCAAATGCGTGTGGAGTAGTCATCAATGAAAGTTAATAAATATTTGAAACCAGAAAAGGAAGCAGATGGAAGAGGACCACACAAGTCACTATGCACAAGCTCCAAGGGAATCGAGGCGTGCCAAGAGGCACATTTGTCAAAACTGTCTCGATGATATTTTCCAAGTACACAACCAAAACAAACACCATCCTTGCAAGATACCATCGAAAGACCAGTCACCATATTGTCTTTACATAGTTTTTGCAATGGGCGATAATTTAAGTGACCAAATCACTCATGCCAAAGTTTGCTCAAGTTATCACTATGAGTAACAAAAACTGAAGGAAAAGGTGATGACCCAAAGTTGTTGAATTTGCACAACCCGGTAATATCATCAACAATTCCAGTAGCAAGGACATTTCGAGGATTTTTAAAATCCTTGATTACAACTTGGTGAGTTGTAAACGTCACAGTTTTACCTTCACTTGAATGAGTAATTTGATAAACTGATAAGAAATTGCAGGAAATTTTTGGAAGACATAGTACATCACTGAAATGACCATTTTATACTGGAACTGTTTCAGATCCTACAACACTTAGAGATATATCATCACCAACAAATATTTGTTTCGTGTTACATTCATGCATAGTAGAAAAGATGGCTTGATCCTTAGCCATATGATAAGATGATCCAGAATCAAATAGCCTTTCAATTGAAGTAGAAGAAGAAGATGCAGTATAAGAGTAACTAGAAGCACCAAGTGCATGTCCATGAGAGGTAGATTCTGAAGACGAATCTAGGTTGATGTGTTTCTTCTTCATTGCTGCTTCCAAGGCTGCCATCTTCTTGAAATGCTTAGATTCATCATGATTATCTTTACCATAAAAATTGCAATGATGCTCAGTCTTCTTTTGTTTTGGATTGGATCCTTTGTCATTTTTTAAAGAAGGAGCTTACTGAGAGGGTTTGTGACCCTTGTTGTTTGGCTTATTATTGTGAAAATTTTGTTTCTTGGGAGGCTTGGACTTTTATTTCTGTTGGGACAATAATGCTTTCCCAGATGTATCTGCATTGTTAATTATTCCAAAATTAATGAGATTATCTTGCTCTTTAATTAAGGAATCACAAAAAGGATTCAAGACTAGGCTCTTGATAGCTAGTTGCAGTCAAGGATTCTTTCATGGAGTAGAATGTAGACACAAAAACAGAATATGCAGGTCCAAGTTTGAAAAGAATATGATAAATACATTGTTTTTCTTCTTTCTTAATCTTGCATTCTTCACATAAGAGTCTAAGAGTTTTATACTTAGATAAATAGTCTTGAATGCATGAAAAATCATTTGGATTCAAGGAAGTCAACTCATTCTCAAGTTGATGACCCCTAATTTCATTGTGTTTACCAAACACAGATTCCAACTTTTCCCAAGCTTTATCAGGTTCATCAATTCTAGATATGTGGGATCACAAATCAATAGATATTGACATCCCAATCAATCGACAAGATTCATCACATCTATTTTCCCATTTCATTTTCTTATCATCATCAGTGGGTTCTGTTTCTTTCCCTGGGGTTATCCTGAAAAGTCCCCTAATTCGCAGAACATCCTCCATACGATATTTCCATGAGAAATAGTTAGAAGTTGTAAGTATAAAATCACAAGGGGTGTCCATACTATAAAATAATGGCAGAAATAATATAAACTAACTATTTGGATGCAAAGAGCTTGAAAAAATATGCGGTTTAAAAAAAATAACACTAAAAACTGAGTTTGGATTATGAAGTTATGCTTGATGAAAGAAAATGTTGAAGATTTCCCCAATAGTGATGTGGCAGATATTAACTTGACCAAGTAAAAAAAAGAACCCCCCTCTTCCCAAGATCAACCTTTCACAATCACTTTACAATAAAGTTACTTTTAAGTGAATCACTTTTCTAGAATAAGTGATGTTCACTTTTACAATAATGTTACTTAAAATAGTGCGGCAATAAATTAAAAGACTTAAGTGACTCACTTTTTATTTAATTTTATTTAAGTGAGATGCACTTTTACAATAAATTAACTTGAAAATAGAAATTGCATGCACTAAAATGTAGCTTAATAAGACTTGAACTCAAGACCTATTAAGGAAGAAATCAACTTTGGACGAAGTGAGATAAGTTTAAAAGGTACATAAAAGAATGGAAAGAGGAAGGGGGATTTTTTTTTTAGCTCTTCTCTCTTGTTTTTCGTGCTTGCCTTTTTTTTCCTGCAAATCACAAAAAAAACAAAAACAAAAAAACAAAAAAACTTTTTCCACACAATGGGGTTAGATCTTGGTTAGCTTACCCGGAAAGTCTACGTTTTTAAGTTTTCTCATTGTTTCTGATTTGTCGTGATTGCACAAGGTGCACGAAAAAGCACATACATAGCCAATAAGACAAGAAAAAAACTTTCCCTTTCTGTTTTTGATTCATTGCGATTGCACAAGGTGCATGACAAAGAGCATACACAGCTAGGGAAGGAAACAATCCAAGACTAAAACAATAAATATCTAATAATAAAACTGATAAAATATGAGAGACTTAAAAAAATTAAACAAATCTGTCAGTGTAACATTATACCTTCACATTTTCCGAAATGGGTGTTTCTTGATCAAACAGAAAAGGTTTTAGGTGAAAAAAAAACTATTTCCTAGTAGAAACGGTGTTCCAGATGCAATGGAAGAGCTCCCATGGGCCAAAAATGCATAGAAACTTTAGAATTAGAAACCCTTTAAAATTTTCGGTAACACCGGTTCCAGATATTCATCAAAACCGAAAGCGGCTCTTCATAAATGCTCGGATACCATGTTTGGGTACATAGGGTACTCCCAAAATACTAAACACCTTGAGAAACCTCTTCACACAAATATATCATAGATAAACACAGCAATGTTTGTCACATGGTTAAACCCTCGAGAGGGAAACAGTCCACGACCCTAGCCAAATAGCTACTTGGAGCAATTTATTATGCAAAAGAAAGAAACTTTCATATGATCTTCTCATAATCGATCAACTAGAGAATGACCCTACATGCTCTTTAAATAGAGATCATGGACCAATCAAGTGTTAAGCCATGGATCAATGGTAGGTATGATCTAAGAGAAGTTGAACTGTCGGATCACTTTATGTCTAGAGCATATCGTGACTGTTGGATTAGAATATTTACAAATGCATACCAAAGAAACACACTTTACCTAATGGATATATTACACAAGTTGATCTTAACTAACCACTAAGTGTCTAAATATCCTAACACTCTTACTTATTTTCAGTCGGATAACCGATGACTAATGTGTCAGTAGTGTAGCATGTTCATCGGATTGGATGGATATCTGATGAAAAAAATCCACTCTGAAAATGTCAAAAAACCGACAACCCCATTTAAATTTAAAAAAATAAACTAGTTTTTTTAATTGTTCTCTTCAACATAATATTCAAACTTTCAAACTTGAACAAATGTACTTTATTAATTTTCAGTTGTGACTACATGTCAACTTATACCAACCACTATTGGGGAAATGAAACATATAAACTCTGCAAAAGAAAGTAGGTTGAATAGTGAACTATAATATATTGTAAGTACAGAAAAAGAAATGGTGACACTTTACAGCTAGTTTGAACAATTTGCATGAATGTCATAATAAGAATGATCATAGAAAATATTATATAGTATTGATTCAAAATACTAGCTAGATTATTATCCACTGTAATGGTTACTGTGTGAACTAAACATGAGCAAAATATATCAAAAATCCTTAGAAGATAGGATTTATAGGATTTAATATGAAACTTTAACTTAACTAATAATCCACTTTAGCCCTCTTATTGTTAGCAAAAAATCTCAAATATCCTATGCAAGTAGGATTTATGTCCTCATGATATATGGTACTTTGTTATAGCCTTAAATCATGCCCTCGATTTATTGTGTATTGACCACATAATCTACTCTATAAGATAACTATGCATTTATGATGGCAAGCATAAGTCATGGTTAATTTTGTAATTAGGAGCCAAAAAACTCTGCTATTAATTAATTATGATATTGGCCAATTAGTGAAGAATAGGTCAAATGACATGGAAGCCATAAATGCTTTGACCTTTGTTCCCAATGATCCTTGTTTTGCGCATGTAAAGTGCCCAACCATTCTTTATACAAAATAAAATGTATTAAACACAAACTTTCCATTAGCACAATTTGAATCTGGATATGAATTCCTTGGATCATTTTACATTAGGTGAGATTACAATGCTAATTTGAGTCTTTTTACAGTTGCAGTAACCTCCTAGAATAAAACAATTAGTGCAATAATAGCATCATTTATACCAATTCAATGTATCTTTCATCCTATGATGTAGAAGTAAAGATGTTACATTTGCATAGGGTATTCTATCATTTTGTGTCACAAGTGATCCAACTACAACCATATCATTTTTTCCCAGGACAACTTGATCAAGAAGGATTGCACCCATGCCTATAAAATCCTCATCCTCAATAGTAAAACCATTTATCACAATGCCATGACCTGTTTAAAGCATGCATATTGTAAAAGAGACCAAAACATAATAGATATAAATGTAAACATACCTCTATAATAATTCATGTATATAAGCATTAAAATAATGTGTGAATCCCAATATTATGTTTTTACTATGCTCCATACAATTACCATTCGTTGGTATCTCTTAGTTCACAATCTAAGTTTCTAGAATAGTGTCACCTAAAATGGGTTTCCTATATCATAGAGTTCCATCTATTTCTCATATTAACTAAGGGGTCACTTAATCAAGTATCATTTTGGTTGATTTTCTCACCTACCCTGATCTTGCAACTTTTGGAGGTGATAGTGCCCATTATTACCTCATTCCATTGATATCTTTGTAATATGTACACTTTCTTTCCTAAAAGGATACAATTGCTTCATTGAGGAGGCTAGGATAATATTGGGAAGCTATTATGGATGAAGAGTAATTTTTTTATTACTCAAAGGAGTTTTAAGATTATAATCCTCCCTTGTCCAATTTGTTCAATCATGTCTAAATTATGAGTCTTTTTAGTATATATTTATTCACTAGCATCATTGGGTTCACATGGCCTAACTGGGCCACATGTACCAGTTAATAGAGTGTGGGGAACATTAGTTGAGGATAAATTCCACTTACTGCACTTGCATGCATAAATTTAGGAGCCTCCTAGACCAATCCCTACAATTTAGGAGCCATTGGGAGTGCTAGAACCAACCTCCTTCAATTGAGTTTAGTTAGTGAATAGTTAAGCCTAATTAAGAGTTAGTTACATTTAGTTACATCTAGTTACATTCATTTAGTGCTCGTCATTGATTGATTCCATGTGGGAAGGCATAATTCCTCACCTACCACATTCAATTAGGCCAATTAACTGATTCTAACTTACTAGTGAAGTGATTGAGGCAACATGGGATAACTAGTTGAGCTCCGATAATAATTTAGGCATGTCTAGTTATCCATGTAGTTAGGTGGAGTCAATCAATTCGAACTCCTCTCTCACTCATTCAAATTTACTGGTTATTAATACCAGTGTATTAAATTGTAATTAATTATCTAATTAATTTTGATTAATGAAAGCATTCATAGTTGGAAGCCATTTTTTCACTGTTTCATTCTTCAATTTCTGAGTAAAATTGTCTAATCTATCTTGTGAGTTGCGTGTTGGTCCATAGATATCTATGCTCAATTTAATATGCTATCAAAGAATAGGTAAGAGAAGGAACTTATCCTACTATAGATTCATACTTGGATAAAAAAAAATGAGCAAAATTGCTCCTTCCAGCACTACACCAGAAGCAGAGAATTTACCACATAAATCGTAAGCAAAGGAATTATTGATCAAGCTTGATTAAATAATATGGGTGTGAGGAAAATTAGAAAAGTTTAGGATGTATACCTTACTTTGTCTATTTTATTGTGTGATTCACAGGTTTTTCAGTCTCCTTCACTGCATTCGTTACAACAGCTCGGTCTCCTTCATTGCATTCGCTACAGCAACACAATGGCCCCTCCAATGGAGCTTCTAACTCCTTTCAACTACCACCAGTGGAAGGAGTACATGGAGATGAAAATTCACTCCAAAATAATCTTTAGAATGACAATGGAGACAGAGGCAGAGCCATTTCATTATGTTGACAAAGAAAAATACTCGAATAGGCTTGATGAGGCATATGGATGCGTGTGCCTCTCAATCTCTATATATCTTCTCTTACACATCAATGCATTGAATACTTCCAAAGAGGGTTGGGATCAGATTTATTCCTTGTTTTATAAGAAGGATGACCTAAGGATATACTAGCTGGAGAATGAGATTATTTCTCTTCATCGATCCAACTTCAAAACTTAGAATGATTTCTTCACCAAATTCAAGCACCTGGTGTTCTAGTTGAAGTCGTGCAAGGTTGAGAAGGAGGATGGTCAACTCATCCTTTCCATCCTCTAAAAACATGGTTTAGAATAATCAGTATTTGTATCAATATTTCATTCAAGGAGGCTCGCTACTCCAAATTGGAAGATGCCTACTCTTAATTCCTTCACTGAATCTCTCACCCATGAGCATGACAAGTTGATCCAAATGGGGATCATTCGATCTTCCAAGATCAATAATTGGTTGCTGGAGGACCTAAGCCTATGAATGGGGAACACTATTTGAGGATAACTAACACTAAATACACTTGCATGCATTAGTTTAGGATCCTCCTAGAACAATCCCTACAATTTAGGATTCACTAGGAGCGTCGAAACCAACCTCCTTCAGTTGAGTTTAGTTAGTAACTAGTTAATCCTAGTTAGAATTTAGTTACATTTAGTTACATCCAGTTACATTTACTTAGTGCTAGTAATTGATTGATTACATGTAGGAAGGAACAATTCCTCACCTACCACATCCAGTTAGGCTAGTTAACTGATTATAACTAACTAGTGCACTGATTAAGGAAACTGGGGCTAACTAGTTGAGCTTCGATAATGATTTAGCCATGTTCAAATATCCATGTAGTTAGGTAGAGTCAATCAATTCTAATTCCTATACCATGCATTAAAATTGAATATTTATTAATACCAGTGTATTACATTATAATTAATTATCCAATTATGTTTGATTAATTAAAGCATTCATAGTTGGAAACCATTTTTGCAATGTATCATTCATAAATTTCTGAGTAAAATTTTTTGATTTATCTTGTGAGTTGTGTGTTGGTCCATAGATCTATGTGTTCAATTTAATAAAGGGGTGGATGAAGTTTTCCTAAAACCAATTTTTGGATGTAGGGATGAAGTGCTAAAACATTGGAAATTCTCAAGGGTATCGCATCATAACATTAAAGAGGCTAGTGACACAAAGAAGATAACCTATTTTAAGTCCTTGGAACTGCCCCAAATCCCTAACCCTAAGGTTTACCCTAGCACTATGGAGGGCTATGTTATAAAAATTTTGTTTCCCAATTATGCCAAGAATATTTATTTTTCTTTGCTTGGGCCACCACCTATTATTCTAGGTTTCTAGTTATTTATGCCTAGGTATTTGTTTTCTAAATTTTGCTTCACAATATTCATTGGCTTATGGATCAATTTGTTTTTTTTTTTATTGTGTTGTACCATTTGTTATGTTTTCTTTATATTCCATGCAACACAACAATTATGCAAACCCCTATCTAATACTTCTATAAAATGAAAACCAAATACATATCAAAATAAAAGCTATTTGCATGGGTATCCAGGGGGTAGATTTTGAGGCCATTTTTAGGCCAGAAGAATTCAAAGGTGTTTTTGGTGTATTTTGGGAAGAATAACAATGAGGAAATGACCAAAACTCGGACCTTGTCATGAACAACGAATTTTGGGCCATTTTTGTAGACTGAACCAACATTTTGTGCATAGTTAGAGTAGAAAGCAAGATTGTTGCAAAGGTTTTGGGCACTTTTGCACAAGTATGGGTGTGAAAACAACCTCAATCTTTGTTCACATGCATATTTTAAGGCTAAATAGCTATAAATAGTCATGAAAATTACCCTAAGATGAATTTTTGGATTCATGTAGGCTAAATAGTAGTAAAAGTATGCTTTTGGGCATAATTTCACCTAATATCAGTCATATGGATTCAAAATCCTGACACAATATGCACTCTCTCATTAACCACTACCCATAATGCATCACCCACTAATTAACTAAGACAATAATATATTACCACTATAACCATTAAATACCTCATCCACTACTACACTAATCAGTAACACACTAATTGATAACACCCAAATTCACTAAAAAGTAAAGCTAACCATTGACGTAGTTATCCACAAAGAATTATCCCACAAAATAATTAAGTGACTAAATTAATAACCAAATAACATAATAATCATTGAACCACTAACTCTCTAATTACTAAATCGATAACCCGCTAACCCATTAACCATTTGAAGATTAACACACTAACCTACTAACTAATAGATTTCCAACACAATAAGCCAATAAACCCTGTAATTTTATTTCAAACCTACTAACCTCTAACTCATTAATGAATAACCATTAATTACTATTTGTAGCTTGTAAAAACACACGTAAAAACTTGCTTTTCTTTAAATAGATTTTTTTAAAATATTAGTAAAGTGAAATGAAAAAATTTCTTGAACTTCGTTTGTTTCGCACACATATATAACTAAATTACAATACTGCTTGAGGGGTCACTCAACTATGTTTAAGGGCTAGGGATGCACTATAAACACTATCCAATATTGTGCGAAAGTATCCATGGGTTATACATATATATTCCAAAACAAACAACCAAAAATATTATTAGTTAAGAAAAGTTATATTACATTTTAAATGTGCATATAAACACTTAGGAAACATCAAACAAAATATTACCACTTTCCATAAAATGACATTCTTTGTATTCTTTGATGGACCTTCAGTTTGTCTATTTTATAACCCATACTATATTATATATTTACATTTGATACTTACATCTTAATGTGAAACATTCATGCCTTTTGATGACCAATATATACATTGTGCCATATTATTAAATAATTGTATATACAATTGCTTAATTCCAAGCATGAATGTGATGTGATTGATTTTAAAGTGATCTTTTGATGATTATTGTATGTGAACCGATATGGTCTAAATGGATAATAGTGAAGGGATTTGATCTACAAGACAAGGATGATCTCCTTCATTTATGAATACAAATCTAGTCCCTTCACCATATTTAGAGTTGCTAACTCTCAGATGAATCCATGATTTGCCTATACCCACAAGGACCAATGTCATGTGATTTACTTTAAATTGATGAAAAAATTATTTGTTACTACAAATTGATTCTAGGACGTAAATCTATTTCATATGAATGGTTAGGGATCTCATGAGATTGTGGTGCATTCCCCTACTAATGTGTATATTTTGTTCCTATGTCAATCACAAGAATCTGTTGACTTTACTTGCATGAGCTCTTTTCCATAAAAACACTATCCTATGACACCATGTTGACACAATTATAAATTTGATTGACTTTCCCATGGGATGAAAATTATGACCTACATATTCTTAATTAAGTCCCATCCTTTAAGAATATGGGTCACAAGATGAAATACTTACCTTGCTACTCCCTTCCCAAAAACCAAAATTTGAATCTCATTAGAAAACACTTATATTTTTATTACTAATATAGTTGGTAATTTAAACCAAATATTCAAAATTTTACTTAACTAGAATTGAGTCTATGAACGTTTGGTTGCTAATGAATGCATTTCCTCAACAATCGCTTGGAACCTAAATGTTACTTTCCCATATAGAAATTAATATTTTAGATGACCCATGGTATTTGTATCAATGAACCCATTGGACAGTACATGCACTCAATACATGTGCAATTCTACTGATAAGGACCTCACCAATATGCGATCAAACCCTATCAGTCTAGCATTTTCTCATTGAAAGGATACGAAAGTTTTACTAATCCCTATATAGGCCGTCGAGTCACTAAAAAGAGTGGTTGAGATCCCTAGGAAGATGTTGAATTCTAATAAAACCCTAAATAGGGATGCAAAGATTCCTATTAGGGATGTTGAGGCCTGAGATAGCCCTAAAGAGGTCTATCATGAATCTTAAACGGCTGTTGAGAGTCTATTGTGACCCCAAATGAGACCGCTCAGGGTTGGATAATGCACTAGCAAGGGATGCATGTACATAATATAGGCCACCAAGGGTTCTTGTGAGCCCTAAATAGGGATACCTTGAAACAATAAGTTTATTTAAGCCTTGAAAATGTATTCTTAGACAACAGATAAAGTCATTGTGATAAAAAAAGCTCTTGTAGGGATAGCGAAGGTCAAATCAAGCTTCACAGGCAATAACATTCTTCAAATTGAGGTCAAGGAAGGTCAAATCTAACCATATTTAAGATTGATGTTGCTCAGTTGAGTCCGTCAGGTCTATCATTGCACATGTTGAAGCCATTGTGGGTTAGTTCAAGGGTTTAGCAGATATTTCGGTGCATAGTTGAAGTCACTTAAGATTGGACAAGCCGTAAATAGTGATGTCACTGCACAATCAAGGTCATAAAGGGCTAGATAAAGCCCTAATGAGGTTGTTATTAGATTGTTGAGGTCACGATGGGGTTAACGTTTCTAATTCCATCCTAATATAAAATAGACCAAACCATTATAACATTGCTCATTCCATACCATGGGGTTAACATTTCAATTGCGACCATACTAAATTAACCTTTGTTTTTTTATAAAAATGTTTGCAGTTAACCAACATACATACCAAAGACATTGCAAGAATCCATATAGAAGGTGCAGTAAATCCGTTAGCAACCCGTGAAGACAAATTGCAGACAACCCATGAAAATATATTTTAGAGAACATCATGAACACTGTCAACAAAAATCGCGTACACTCGTAGTGAAGCTGTGAAGTCTTGTCAAAGAAATCACATACAATGACCAATACACAAATAGTGTGGAGAAATAAAAATTGTAGACAGTAAGTGTAGAAGCTTCCAAACATTGTCATTTTGCATGTCAATGCATAGTGCAAAAAGACCTGCGAGATGCTCCTTGTAAGCTTCATGCATAGTAAAGGTTTTGGTATGACTGTTTGTAAGTTGACCATGATATACGCCTGGAAAACAGGATGATAGATCCACTAATTTTTTTATCCCATGTTAATTATAAAGTCCACGTAAGATTTGGGTAATAATAAAACTTTGGGTAAAGGTAAGTCTTTGGTAGTTGATGTTATGGAAAATATGTATAAAAAATCCCTCACTTTAAGATCCTCCAAATGCAACTTCAATATGTATAAAAAAAAAGTACTATGGATCAATATGGAAAATCAAACAGAGAATATAGGGGCACCCCTTAAGGAAAATGATCCATATGACACATGAATGAAGTTCATCATTAATCGCTCACAAACATAACAGTATCATGTCGATGATGATGGCGATGATGAATATGGTGACGACGACGATGATGATCATTGATGATGAAGAAGAAGTTCATGATGGTGAAGATGTTGGTGAGGAAGAAGGTGATGATGAAGATGATGATGATGATGATGATGATGATGATGATTATGATGATGATGACGATGACGATGATGATGATCATGATCATGATGATGAAGAAATTGATGACGATGAAGATGTTGACGAGGAAGAGTGTGATGACAAAGATGATGATGAAGATGATGATGATGATGATGATGAATATTATGATGAACAATCCGATAACATCGCCAAACCAATGACACTAAAACTTCATCCGTCTTTCTAGGTATGATGATGATGGTGACGATAACGATGATTATGATGATGTTGATGATGAGGATGTTAATGACGATGATGATGATGATGATAAAGAAGGTGATAACCATGTCAATCTCATATGAAATGATGAAGATGATGATGATGATGATGACGATGATGATGATGTTGATCACAACGACAATGATGGTGTGATGATGATGTTGTTGTTGTTGCTCATGATGATGATGATGTTGATGATGATGTTGATGATGATGATAATGATGATGATGTTTGAGTCTAGAAACCCTCCCACACCATAAATGCATGTATCTAGTCTAGCCATGCCAAATTTCACACCAAGTTGACATATATATAAAAAATTTAATCATTGGCCCCACACAACACATTAATTAATCTATATGTATGTTTTTGTTGCTCGATTTGATATTAACAGTCATGTTTGATGATGAATATGATGATGAAGTTGATAATGATGATCATTATGATGATGATGATGATGATGATGATGATACCTATGATTATGAAGATGTTGATGATGATGATGTCGATGATTATGTTGATGATGCTGACGATGATGATGTAGATGACGATGATGACGATGCGACAATGATGTCGATGATGATGATGATGATGATAATGATAATGGTGATCACCATGTTGTTCTCATATGAAATGATGATAATGATGATGATGACGATGATGATGTTTATGAGTATGATGATGAAGATGACGTAGAACATTGATTAATCTATATGTATGGATTTTGTTGCTTGAATTGTTAGTGACAATCATATTTGATGATGAATATGATGATGAAGTTCACGACGACGACGAAGACGATGATGATGATGACGATGATGACGATGATGAGGATGATGATGATAATGATGATGTTGATAATGATAATATTTATGATGATGATGATGATGATGATGATGATGTTTGAGTGTACAAACCCTTCCACATTGTCAAAAAGATTCAGGTGTGAAGCTGAAGCAAGATGAATTTATTTGACATGGCTTGAAGTTTGGCGAATTTAAAAGTTCAACCTTCAAATTTGTTGACTTTGGTGGAAGGTTAATACCATATACATTGTAGTATGTATTATGCACACACCGAGCTGGTTCATGGTGGAGCAGATGTCGAGGAGATTAAATCTCTTTCCCAGGTTTTGAACTCATAACATTTACCATCAAAGCAATTTGTACCAAAAGCTCATAAATAATTCCAACAACAAATTTCTTTAAAAGTGACTAATTGGGGGAAGGTTAAGTTGATATGCGCTGGAGTATGCACACACCTAGCTTGGTCATGGTGGATTTGGTGCACAAGATGTGAAAGTTCTTTCCTAGGTTTTGAACTCATCATGCTTAACATCAAAGAAAGTTTGGTGAAGGTTCATAATGGACTCTAACAAATTAATTTAAAAAGGACTCACTAGAAGTAGGTTAAGTCCACACTGTACTATGCACACAACTAGCTTAGTCATGGTGGAGTTGGTGGTTGGGAGGTTGAAGATCTTGCCCAAGTTTTGAACTTGTGACATTTACAAAAGTAGTGTGTAGTGACAGTTCGTAAACATGATAATGAATACATAATAATATTAGGTAGCACATAGCCCCCACGGTGTAGACCAATTGGAGACAGGGTGCATTTATTTGATGAGAATGGAAGGTCCTCTAGGTTACAAGAACCTCCACTAGAATTTGAGGTGGGAGATAAGCTTGATGTCCCTATTTCTTGACTATATAAGGACACAGGCCCTGGAATACAAGACACGGGCCCTATTTCTTGACATAACTTAATATATCCATGCAAAATACTCAAATAAAAATACAAGGTAATCTCCTTATCATCCTTTCTAAAAAGTTTACTAGAAACAACTCAAAATTATCTCTCCCTAATAACTTCATTCAAACACCCCCTCTAATATCGCTCTCCTTAATATGTTCATTCAAGCACCCTCACCAATAGTTTCATTGACAAGAAACTTGAATGTAAATAGTAAATATCTAATGCCAACAAACTTGAAAGTAAATTGTAAAAATCTAATGCCAACAAACTTGAAAGTAAATAGTAAAAACTAATGCCATGGACATATCAATATTAATATGAAATAAGTCAAAATGATCCCTCTCTGTAATAAGTTCATTCAAGCACCCTCTCTAATAGTTTCATTCACAAAAAAAATTCAAAGTAAATAGTAAAAATCTAATGCCATGGACATATCAAGAGAATGGGATCCCAATAATAAACCAATGCCCAAGAGAAATCAATATTTTATAAAAAATCAATATGGGTATCCTGAAAACCTCACTCTATTATCAAATTTGGAGAACATACAATTCCAAATGGCCCTTGTTCATATTTTCCATCATCCAAGGCAATGTTGTAGAGAGAGGTGTTTGATTATTTAAATACTTGAAAGAGTATGTTTTCTAAATCCAAACACCATACCAATGACCACTAAATATCAGTGTATTTATTGAAATATGGAAATATATGTACCTTATATTTTGATGTTGATAAACTAAGGTGGTATGAAACTAAACTTGCATTTGCACCTCGACAATGGAATATGGTAAGACTATATTAAAAGTTAAATTGACTATGCATTATGTTTGTAGCATCCCCCTCACACCTTGAAGACATAAGGGCGACTACAACTCAAAAAAAAAAGAAATAAATCATAAATGGGGAAGTAAAGAATCCTCTCGGGAACAAGATTTCCCCCACCTCAGGTTAATCAAAGTTCAAATGTATAACATTATATTTATATATAGACATTAATGGGGAATGCTATATATATATATATATATATATATATATTAGAGGCATGTAAAACAATACATATATAATGATGGAGAACATTATATATATTTGATTTATAATTTCTATACAAAGTATATACATGTAATCATGGAACATTACATGGTAAAATAACCCCATACATATATGATCTATATGTGGACTGGTATTTATGTAATAAGGGAGAATGTTAATTATATTAATTGGAGATATATGTTTAGAACATAATAATGAAGAACATATATATTGGAGGTAGATATATATTTCCAACATATATTACATATAATGGTACATATGATCATACAGTATTGCATAGCAAGCCATTTCTAAGATAAGTATTCTGTAATAAATGCGAGCTAAAAGGCCCATATAATTTATTTGTTACGTCAAGGTATTCCCTGTCCACATTAAGCTTGATTTTGCACACCAATTCTTATTGAGTTATTGATAGAGAGGCGGTCTTTGTGGGGCGCCACGTTATACCAAGGATGACATCCAAATAACAACCAAGTTGAGTGCCCTAACGGGGACGTGTGAAGAGAATGAAAGAAAAACCGGACCCCATAACTTATTGAGATGCCCATTTCTTTGCTGCACGGATCTCTATTGGTCCTGTCTCTATATTGAAAACCTTATGACAATGAAATTTATAGAGCTAGCTTGCTTCGACGCTGGGAAAACCTAGCAGCTATCTATTGGCTGAATAAACTCCGAACTAGGGAATTATTCCCGTAACAGGAGTTTAGTGCATTAAATTTTGCAGACCTTTGGAAGGACTGTATTTCCACTTGGATTTTTAGTAGCTAAGAAGGGGGACGAAGTTAATAGTCCAATGGTTACTAGAATTGAAGAGAGCAATCTACGCCTTGAAGGAGGGGAATCTCTGCACCATCTATCAGCAATGATCTTGGAGTTTTGTACAGGTAAACAAAATATCTTTGCATTTTTAGAGGAGGGGTGTCGAAAACTTTGAGTGGAGGGAAGTACGACCTCTAACGTGGGTGTTTTATATATAAATATCCATAAGTTCTCTGGGTTTTAGGGGGGATTCAGGAGGGAGAGTAGTTGCGTCCTGGGAAGGGGCGCGACTTGATGATGGAGAAGCTGGAATGGGAC
>LPNX010902065.1:502548-512652 GCA_001517045.1 Pseudotsuga menziesii | reverse complement strand
ACCTTCCGTCACAGGTGATGTAACTCTGAACCACTTCTAGGGGCACTCTCCAAGCTGGCTTAACCCTGTTAACATGTACTCCATTCTTCCAGTCTAATTTTTCATCTCCTGGAATTAGGAATTCACTGAAATCCTCCTTGATCTCTTTCTGTTTAAACCATCTTTCTCCCTCTGCTGGTACCTTAATGGCTTCGGAGATAAAATTTTCATTGATTCTAACAGTCAGGGTTTTCAATTTCACTCTACCCTCATCATAATTCTCAATAAATGCCATAGTTAATTGAGAGTGATAACCCTGTAAGCTATTACAAAACTCGAGCCAACCAGACTTCTGGATCAATTTCGCTGACCTAGGAAATTGCCTAATCCATTTGGTGTCAACAGGCTCCAACCTGCATATGAATCCACTCGTTCTTTTCTTTTCATTCATTTCGGGCTCCTCTTCTTCAATTTCATTTGCCATCCTGTAACCCTAGCTTGAAACAGTTTGTGATTTGCAAGATTAACAGAGTTTAATCTTTCACAAAATATAGACAGAATAATGTAAAGGGTTTTGTAAACAAAACCCTACATTGCAAATACTGTAAAGACTTTTTACAGTTTCTCCCAGCCTGCAAATAATCTGTCAAAACCCTCACTTACAGACAACCCATATGCAAAACAGAATACTGGAATAAAGATTTCAAACTGGAAATAAAACCTCAGACTGGAAAAACTTCAGACTGGAAAGATAAAAACCCTCAGACTGGAAAATGTCAGACTGGAAATGTAGAAATCTCTGGCTGGAAGTATATACCATGAAAAATCACCCTGCAAACCTGGTTTCATAAGTCTTCAATGTAAACCTTTAATGCTGCAATGAAACACCCTGTATACGAACCAACATTCCTCAATTTAGATATCCTGTACAAGCTTTTTCGAACCTTCTGCATATTGTTCTCATGAGATTTGGCACCAACTCGACCATAGAACACATCTTTCTGCAAACTGGAATCAATTTACGGTGTACAGAACTGGAAATAATGTTATGCACTTCTGGAGGTTTGATCCTGGGCCAACAGATTCCCAGAACAAAGCATAGAGCCACATGCCAAGGAATGCCTAGTCTTTGCAACCGCCAAATGAACTTCTGAAGGGATACGTGTATACCACCTTATGCCATAATAAATTCTTCATTAATTACAGGAACGGACATATGGTTGACATGACACGTTTGTACCCTTTGAATGTCTCCATATTAAACACTGATATGTGACATATATCATTATAACCACATTCATAACCAATGTTCATGCTATAACATTTAAGATTATAATCAAAAGATTATATTTATCCATATTCATATCACAAACCATAATCTCTCGACCCTCATATCAGATATGTATTAGAAATACAATTTGCTGCAAGCTCTCGTTGCGCTGCCAGCCTGGGACTTCTGCTATCAGTTTATGATTTTTTACCATACAAAGCATAAATCCTTACACAAACACAAAGTTTTATTCACTGAAAAGATTTCTAATGATTTAAGGTATTTTCAGGAGACTAAAGGTTAATAATCAAGCATAAAAATCCAAAAAGAATTGAAAACCAAGCAAGGCAAAAAACAAAGGAAACTAAAAATTACACAATAAAAACTTGGAACAACCCTAGAGATAACATCTGGCTTCGTCTGGGGATGGCATGTTCCTTGTGAGCTGCCAAGAACAAGTAGACCAGTACCTTATCCATTGGGCTGGAGTCTTATTTGAAATAGTATGATATATACAATGATTATATACACTGATATTCTGTCTTTCATTCTGTATAAAAAAGTTTTAGGAATGGTCCATTGACTGGACCCATTATCTCTTCACCTCTTAGATTCTGCAGAACAAAGGTATTATTTCCCAAGATTTTCATAATTGAAAAAGGTCCTATCCATAGGTTATCAAATTTTCTGTGCTTACCTTTTTCATCCTTTCTGGCATCCCATCTAAGCACCAGATCACCCACTGTAAACAAATATTTTTTAACCTTCTTATCAAACCTGTCTTTTATCCTTTTCTGATGTTTCTCAGCTATATCTCTGATTGCTTCTCTTTCTTGCTGCAACTGCACAATTTGAAACATTCTCCTCCTAATAACATCTGGTTCTTCATCAATTTCCTGTACAAACTTCATGACTGGATTAATTAAATGGACAGGAAAAATAGCATCAGTTCCATAAACTAATTGAAAAAGGGATGTTCCAATTGATTTTTTAATGGTTACCCTATCAGCCCATAGAGCAAACTTCAGCTTGCTGTCCCAACTTCGTTTATTATCAAACATCATTTTTTTGATGCTACTCACAATGTTTTTGTTACTGGATTCTGCCAATCCATTTCCTTGTGGATAGTAAGGTGTAGATTGTTTAAGGCTGATGTTATTTTCATGACAGAATTCCACCATTCTTTTTGATTTGAAGGCAGGGGCATTATCAGTAAGTAACTTTCTAGGACAGCCAAACCTACTCAAAATGTTTTCTTGGATAAAAGTAATTATTACCTGCTCTGTTGCTCTCCTTGTTGGAATTGCTTCTACCCATTTTGTGAAGAAATCTATAGCAGTCAAAATCCATTTATGCTGTCCACTAGATGGAGGATGAATTTCACCAATAAAGTCTAATCCCCATTGCTGAAAGGGACCATCCACAGAAATAGGTTTTAATGGCAAGGGTTGAAGTTTTTGTTTACCAGCAAATTTCTGACATTCAACACATGATCTGACCTACTGAAATACATCTGAGAACAAAGTGGGCCAATAATAGCCTGCTCTCAAAATTTTGAAAGCAGTTGCTTTCCAATATTTGTGTCCACCACACATTCCACTATGCATCTCTGGAATAACAGAATCAATTTCATATCTCTCCAAGCATTTTAAAAGTATACCTCCTGGGTCTTTCCAATACAATACCTGGTCTTTCAAGACAAATTTCATTGCTTTAAGTTTCAGAGACCTGCATTCACTTCTGTTTAATTCTAAAGGACACTGCAAATTCAGAAGAAAATAAACCACATCCCTATACCAATCAGATTCAGCATACCTGTTATAAATTTGCTCATTACTGTACTCTGTGATCCCACTTTGTGCTGATTGTTCTGCCATAATATGAAGATTCAAGACCTGAAAATTTGATTCTGTGAGGAGCTTAGCCAACCCTTGTCCTTTTATCAATTTTGTTGGCTTTATCTCTACGTCATATTCCATGACTTTGGCTATCCATTTGCCCCTCCTTCCTTCGCTATCTGGTTGTGCCAAAATTTCTTTCACTGATGCATTTGGAACATATGCCACCACTTTAGAATGCAAAATATATATTCTAAAGAATTTTAAAGCTTTGACTAAGGCATAAGACTGTTTCTCCATGATATTGTACTTTAACTCAGAATCCCTTAATGTTTTGCTAAAAAATGATATGGGTTGTTCAAGATTATCAGAATTCTTTTGCAAAAGTACAGCAGCAATCGTATCTTGAGATGCAAAAGAAAATATGGCAAAGTCCTTTGTGTAATCAGGAGCCATCAAAACTGGAGCTTCTACCAAGGCTTGTTTTATGTTTTCAAATGCATGTTTAGCTTCTTTAGACCATTTCACCTCGCTGTCCTTTTTCAGCATTTGAGTAATGTGTTTTATTATCTCTGCAAAATTTGGAATAAACCATCTTAAAAAGTTGATTTTTCCCACAAAGGACTGAATTTCCTTTTTACTCCTGGGCATGCTGATTTTTAAAATAGCCTTGACTCTTTCAGGGTCTATCTTTATTCCTTCAGCAGATACAATGTGGCCTAACAGCTTGCCTTCTGTCAATGCAAAATGAGATTTTTTAGGATTTAAAGATAAGCCAAACTTCCTGCATTTAACAAAAATTTGCTTCAAGTGTTTAAGGTGTTCTTCATTGGATTTAGAAAATACTGTAATATCATCCTGATAAATCACTACAAATTTCTCATTTTCACCAACAAAAGCTATATCCATAGCTCTCTGAAATGTGGCACCTGCATTCATGAGACCAAACGGAATTTTATCATACATAAAAGTTCCCCATGGCGTGGTGAAGGCTGTTTTCTCTCTGTCTTCTGGCTGAACAGCAATCTGGTTATAACCAGAAAATCCATCTATCATTGAGATCCTGTGTGAACCAACTACTCTCTGCAAAATCTGATCTATCTTTGGCAATGAGTAATTATCTTTAAGGCAAGATTTGTTTAAGTTACGGAAGTCTACACATAATCTTATCTCTCCATTTTTCTTCCGTACAGGAACTAAATTAGCCACCCAAGATGAATATCTCAATGGCACAATGATTTTTGCATCTAGCAATTTTTTAACTTCTTTCTCAATCACAGGCAGGAGTGCTGGATTTAACCTTCTAAGCTTCTGTCTGAAAGGCTTAGTATTTGGTTTCAGCGGGATCTTATGCTGGATTATGGTGGTATCATATGTTTTTAAATCTTGGTAAGACCAAGCAAAAATATCCTTATATTCTTTCAGCAGAGCTAGATATTTTCCTGTTTCATCATTTGACAACAGTTTTGACAGTTTTATCATTTGGGGCTGCTTTTCAGAACCAATGTTATATTCCATAACATTTTCTTCAGTGGTTTGTAAAGTAGGTTTCATCAAGGTATCATCCTTGGAAAACAATCTCTCTAAAGGAACCAATCCTTTAGGAATAAAATTTCCCTTTAATTCTACAATCTTATGTTCAGCGATTGAATTATTTATGTATGGTTCATTTTCTGCCCATTCTGAATCATGTTCCTGTTCAACAATATCATCTGAAAATTCTCCAACCAGTTCCAAAAACTCTTTTATTTCAAGGTCATCATTAAATACCTTCCAATGTTTAATGTTATCAGGGACAGCAGGTCTGTATCTAACATCTATTGGGTATTTAAGATGGGTGACCTTTGGCACTTTGAAGTAAGCTGCTGCTAAAGCTAAAGAATCAGCTGTTTCATTGTACTCTCTCGGGACAAAGGTGATATTAAAGGCTATAAAATAATTTTCAATTAAATCCCAGACTTCATTCCTATAGACTTTCAATAACTGCTGTTTTACCCGGTATACACTTTTCACTTGCTGGATTATTAATTCGGAGTCGCCAAACACAGCAAGCTCCTTAATGCCCAAATCTTTTGCTGCCCTCAATCCCAAGATTAGAGCCTCATATTCAGCAGTATTATTCGTTGTTTTGAACTCCAATTTAAACATAAGAGAGATAGCCTCACCTCCAGCTGATATTAATAACACTCCAGCTCCTGCCCCTTCCTTACTTGAAGCACCATCGAAGTACATTTGCCACAAACCATCAGGTTCTTCTCTCTGTACCTGAATTTTGATATCCTTTTCTACCTTCAAAACACCTTCAGATTCATCATTTAATTGCAGCATACAAGAACCCAAGCTCTCATCAACTGAATAAATAGGGTGATTGTTAGGATGTCTGCTGTCACTTACCAGGTACGCCATTTGTACTTCCCTGTACAATCTTCTGAATTCACCACCAAAGACTGGAATTGTAGCATACGAGAGATCCATCTGCAAAGTCCCTCCTACCTTTTTTGCCCATGATCTGGATAACAGCATGCCAAACTTAGGAGATATATCTGCAACCACAATGTCCATCAATATACTTTTCATAGGAACCTGCGTTAAATTCACAACCAAATCCTTAATCACCCCAATACATTTGACTTCCCTGGAGTCAAATGCATATAAATCATGATATGGCTTTGTTACACTTAATCCTAAAGCTTCCATGACTGCTTTAGGCATAAGGTTGTGTGAAGCTCCAGAATCCAGTAAACAGTTATGCAGCAATTGATCATGTACAGAAAAAGTCACATAGAATGGTGGAGGATATTCTGAATTATCATCTGGTTGATCAAAAGTTTTGGAACCTACAATGATAGTGGGATTTTCATCTTGTAGATTAATCTCATCAGAAGGAAGCTGACTAGGATTTACTGCATTGCTAAAAGCTTTGAAAGTTGCTTCTCTGTAAATTTTACTTTTAATCAGCTCAGTCAAAGGCACAGGGATCTTTACCTTGCTAATTTCATGTTCAAAATTAAACCCACCAATAGATTTAATATTCTCCTCTGGGCTCATATCTTCATCCTTTTTCTGTTTTTTATTTGCAGGTAAATTTTGTTTTAAAGAAGAAGCCTTCACCAGCTTCTTAGTTTGTGCTGCAGGTTTTACTCCTGATCTCAAACCATATGATTTCTGTGGTAATTGCTGACAAACCTCTGGCATGGACATTTGATAATCATCCTCCTCATACTGATCTAAATCTGTAGCATACTGATAATCAGCTTTTGTTAAAAAATGCAAAGGAGTATTATCATCAATCTGACTAATATTATGTTCTTCATCTTCCATGTCATCTAACTCACCTTCATCAAATTCATATGCCTCTTCTCCTCTAACATTATTGTTTTGAAAAGGTGGCTGGATTTTCTGTTCTTCGTTTTCTTGTCTCTCCCTCTGTATGTCAGTATTTCTTCTTTCTCTTGGGAAAAATCTGGGAGCAAATGGTCTTCTAAATGGATTTGAAGCTCTCTCATTATCAGGGATGGCTCTGTTTTGATTTTTGTTTCTATTTCCCACCTCCAATCTATCAATTTTTTCAGACAATTGTTTTAAGAGTTTACCCATTTCATCAATTCTGCCCTCTGATGACCTTCCTACCCGTTTAGATGTACTGACTACTTTCTTCCCTTTCTTGTCCATACTTTGGTGATCTATCTCATCTTTTAATCTATTGGATGCCAAAATATTTGATTCAACCTCTAAGGCTGCATTTTGGATGTTTTGCAATGAATCTGACTTTCTTTCCCTCAACAGCAAGGAAAAATCAGAACTGAATGAATTTGCATAAGACAACATTGCTGATATCTCAGTAGGTTTGATTTGAGCTGGAATCTTGCTATAGACCTTATTAAATCTTTTATTGAATTCTCCCACAGTTTCATCCTTTTTTCTTCTTAAAGACTCAAACTCTGTTTGGTAATACATGAAATCCTTCGTGTCCCCCCAGTGTTTGAGAAATACTTCTTCTAAGGCATCAATTCCATCTATGGAGTTTGCTGGTAAATTCCGAAACCATGTTCTAACCTCACCTTCTAGACTTTGGACAAACAATCTCATCCACACATCAGCATGTTCATAATTTTGATTATCTGTAAAAGCTATAAACATAGCCCAATGTTGTTCTGCAGTAACATCTCCATGAGCATCATATCTTGGCATGTATTTCTGATAATCTCCCCCTGGGAGAGCATTAAGGGCCTGAGGCAAGACAAAGGGAGCGTATCTGGCTGCTATCATAGTAGCCATTCGATTTGGTGGTGGCTGGGCCATTTTAGGGTTTGGATTTATTTGAGCACCACTTGACTGCTGTGATGAGGAAGATGAAATAGTAGGACTGGTTTGATTTGCTGAGAAAGTCTTAAGCAGATGGGTTTGGATTGAAGGGGTTTTCAATGCTTCAAGCTTGACTTGTTCTGGTATTAAAGGATTTGAAAAGACCTGCAACTTTTCAAATTTCAAAGGAGTGGATAACAAATCAGACTCCTCACCTTCTTTTCCTGTTTGTGGATTTACAAAAGAGCTAGGAAAAGATGTAGCTTCAGGAATTTCTAAAGTTTCTGGTATTTTAAATTTTTCTGATGAAGTAGAAACCAGATTTCTCCTAGTTTCTCTTAATAACCCCTCAGGATCTGAGACTCCTGGATTTAAAGGGGATGAGGGATTGCCTCGAGTCCCAATCTTCCTTGAAGCCACTGTAACTGCTCAAAAGGTGAATGAATGTAGTCTAAAACCCAGATTTACTGATTCTGCTCACCCTACACAATCAGTCCTGAAATATTGTTTACCCAGGGAAGATCCTTTTCCTTTATCCGTCCCCGGCAACGGCGCCAGAAGATGTTATCCCTAAAGTTGGACCTAGACTACAGGGGATCCAAGCTTAAGGAGATCTTAAGTCTGATAAAGACTAAATCAAAATAAAATCAAATCACAATACAGACTAAAACGAAACCTAAGGCTAAGATACTTTACAGTAGTACAAAGTACTAGGTAAGTTTCATATGTTACAGAGCTTTCATAGGTTAAACATGACTCACTTTACACTGAACAAATCTAGTATAGACAGCTAAATACATACAGATGTGTATAAATAATCAGAATGTTTAATACAAGTATTCACAGAGAAAGTAAAGTCACTATGACAGGCTGGTAAAGTAGTGATGGCAGCAAGGAAAATCCCAAAATTCAGATAACATAACATTCGAAACAGCAGTGCATACAAAGGATTCTATGATCTTGAAATATAAAGTGTAACTGCTATTGTTTATCAAATAAAAGATAACTGTTATCTTCAATAAGAATTACAACATGGATTATTAATGACCACAGAAGCGAAAGAATCATCAAAGACAACAATTCATAGAATACAATGGCAAAACATCATTATATTACTTTCATAAATAGAACCTGTGAAGCTGTAAAGAGAATATGCTATGCGAAATCTGGTTCAATACACATCCAGCATAGTCCCAAAACTACCAAGCAACCAACCCCTTCGTACAGATCTTCTATCTGTATTTATACAAAAATATATCTTAACTAACAGTAACTATCAATCCTAAAAAGATGGATCGATCCCTTCAAAAGTGGGATATCAAATCCCCCTCAAAAATGATTAAGACACATGTCCAACAGCTGTCTTTTTATGACAAAATAAAACAAAACAAAATTAAAGATTACAAACTTCTAGATGCTTCTGCCAAAGTGGCTAAATCATTCAGAACCTGAGAGCGCCTCTTTAGTCTGGCAAACTCCTTATCTTTATCATTTTCTTTAACCTGAGCTTTTACTTGATCCAGCTTCTGTTGCATAGCCTTCTTTTCATTTAAGATGTTTCGTGACACCATCAGGAGCTTCTGGAATGCTGCTTCTTTCTCCTCCATGTCTTCTCTCAGTCTTTTGTTTGCTACTAACAGTTTTTCATTAATTTCCTGCAGGTACTTAGTTTGATCTTTGTAAACCTGGAGAGACCTCTGACATTGGTTAAGCTCTGTGTTTATATTTATTTCATCTTCTTTTACATCTTCTTTTCCCTCATACATACTTTGCAGTTTTGAAACATCCTCAGATTTGTCCTGTTCCCCTGTGCAAAATTTATCAGGTATTATTCCTTCTATTCCCTGTAAATCAATATATTCTTCAACATTCTCAGACTGGTTGTCCTCTATTGTGTTCATTTTGTTTTCACTAAAACCATCCTCAATAATCATTACTTCTTTTTCTTGCTTTGCTTCTTCCTTAGCTTTTTGCAATTTTTTCCTTAATCTAGTTCTCGGTTTATCAATCTGAAGTACTTGTTTACAGGTTACCTTATCAGTCTGAAGTATTTGTTTACAGGCTACCTTTTTTGATGTAATACCCTTAACAATGTCACACAACTTTTCAGAATCTTCTTTGATACAAGGTGTTTCAGGGTTTACAAGTTCCTTAATCACTTGTACTTCTTTATCATCTTCCTGATGGTCGATTTCTGCAGAGTTTGTTTGATAAGCTTCAACAATCATTCTTTTTCCCTTCTCCTTTGTATTTTCACTAAAACCAAGTTCTGTTAAGAAGGCATTCCATGACCTTCCTTCTTTCTTCAACTGTGTTAACACCAGCACTTTAATCAAGCCCTGATGATAGATTGACCTCACTGTGTGTGATGGATGCTTCTGTACTTTAAAGATCATCTTTTCAAGACTTCTAAACAGGTAGAAAGGCAAATTTATCTTTACAACCCCATGAATATGTAACAAAAGCATTAAATTACATTTGAGTACCCGGTCATACCTTCCGTCACAGGTGATGTAACTCTGAACCACTTCTAGGGGCACTCTCCAAGCTGGCTTAACCCTGTTAACATGTACTCCATTCTTCCAGTCTAATTTGTCATCTCCTGGAATTAGGAATTCACTGAAATCCTCCTTGATCTCTTTCTGTTTAAACCATATTTCTCCCTCTGCTGGTACCTTAATGGCTTCGGAGATAAAATTTTCATTGATTCTA
>LPNX010902065.1:467180-501908 GCA_001517045.1 Pseudotsuga menziesii | reverse complement strand
ATAATCTCTCGACCCTCATATCAGATATGTATTAGAAATACAATTTGCTGCAAGCTCTCGTTGCGCTGCCAGCCTGGGACTTCTGCTATCAGTTTATGACTTTTTACCATACAAAGCATAAATCCTTACACAAACACAAAGTTTTATTCACTGAAAATATTTCTGATGATTTAAGGTATTTTCAGGAGACTAAAGGTTAATAATCAAGCATAAAAATCCAAAAAGAATTGGAAACCAAGCAAGGCAAAAAACAAAGGAAACTAAAAATTACACAATAAAAACTTGGAACAACCCTAGAGATAACAATCCCTATATACTTAATTCAACAAGCTATATGATAGGGAAAAATGAACACAAAATACAGGATAGTGTGAACCGCTACAATGAAATGCATGGAATGCAAGACACAAACATCAAATAATTAATCAACCCATTTCAACTTTGCGATTGAAAATGTCTTTATGGATAGCATAAACAACTAAATTTTTATGAGTATCCTTTTTTTCTGTAAGTAAAATAACTAAATCCATCATTTTATTTCATTCTCAATGCCATATTTTTCCATATTCACAGAAAATTTCTATAAACTGGCATTTCTTCTGTAATCATACGGCATAGCATGGAGTGAAAAATAATATGATTGAGAACAATAGAAAACAAATACGACCTTGTGTCTATATTTCTGAAGAATGATGGTTAATATAAGGAAACTAATACAGCATTATGTTTTCCCTATGTTAAACAACATGTTTTCCATATTAAAAGAGACATACCCTGAATGATAATCAAGAACCCATGAAACCATTGCGGCAACAACTCCATATTTATACAAAACAATATATATTTTACTGCATATTAGTAATTGAGATATCCCTTTCAGGGATGGAATTTGTACAAAAGATAGTGCATAACAAGAAAATGCCTTGCCACTGTGAACTGTCAATCCATGAATACATCAAAGAAAATTTAAAATATGTTATTGCACATCAATTGTGCAGAATTGAAGGAAATTCAAACTTATCATGGTGAAGAGAATGTACCATTCACCAATGTTGTACCCATCTCTTTTCATACAAACCACACCAAAATCTTCAGTTCAATTACTTTGATCAATGTTGTATATATCCTTTGAATATCATCCACACAAAAATCATCAATTCATTAGGAAGTTTGAAAGAGTTATATGATAAGTCAAGGATGTCCTCAATATATAGTTATAGATAGCAATCTCACTACATTATAACCCTATACTTGCAATAGTAACATGAAGTGCAGTCCCATACTTCAAAAATACCTACTTGAAGCACATATAAGAATTTGTGCTATTTTCTACAACTTGCATGATTAAAACTAAAAAAAACCGTGTATACAACATGGTCTTACTTGTGTATTCAATATTTACACTCCCACAAATAGATAGAACCAGAATCAGAGCCAGAAATAGTACCATAAGTCTTTCACTTGTTAAATGGGTCCTTAACCAATGTGCCAAGGAATGATTTTAGAATATTTTTTGGCATTACAAGTATTTGAGATAAACTGCTCAACTTCTAAGTATCTACTCATATTACTATTGTAATGATCCTGGTAAAAGCTCATACTTATGAAATTGTAGACCAACTTCATTAAACTCAAGTAAACTACTTCCCTTCACTGATGAATCACATCCAAGCACACAATAGATCCTATAGCCGTGAAAACAGACAAATTCCCAATGCTCAAGAAAGTCCCATAGAGAAATTCCACTCATGAGGCCCCTTCCATTCAGGAATATTTCTCTATAGAATAATCTTCCTCCTAACAAAAATATATAAACATCGAGAAAAAATACTACAACCAAAAGACAAATAAACAGATATTGATGCAAGTTCAACCCATTTTTCTGTGTTCTCAAGAGCAACTCATCTTGATTCATTTGTAGCAATTTTCCATCTCCCACTTATGGACAGGAAGTTGGCAACAAAACTAGAAATGAGTTAACAAGAAGATATTGGGAATCACACCAAAGCAGCAGATCATGTCTTGAAAATATCTAGTGATTTTCTCTTCCCTCACACATAACCATTTGTCATTTTGGCTAAGATTCTTTTCCATTGGTTCTCAATTTGAGGCTAATTACTGGTGGTGGTTTATGGAATTCCAATGGTTAACAAGTTAGTTGATTTCAACTATATAGACCACAAACAAATAAAGCACAAAGACAATTTGCTAATTAGAAAACAAAGGATAAAGTAAGATCGTTCATGGGTTTAGAGAATGATGCTTCTATCCTCCTAAATCATGTGTGCCATTTTCTTTCTTATTCATTTCATAAAATTATTGTGCTCAAATTTTCATCTAAATCCTTAGCAAGTATATGTAACATCTACCTTCTAGACTTACATTCTATTTTATAAATTGTAGTCCGTGACATAGAGCCCTATACGAACATAACATAACCAACTAGATATTAGTGCCATAATCACAATAAATAGATTTGTATTTAGTGCTTTCTCCTTACAAATACTAGCAAGTAAATAAACATTACCATAGTGGTGTATCCATCAATGCAAAAATAAAGAAAAAAAAGGTCAAATATATGAAGTGAGTCTCGACTCTGCAAATGGAATTCATAATTTCAATCGTTTGTAACAAGAAACAGATGTAGGAAGTTGCCAATAAAAAAGGATATTATCGGGATAATCAACCAAAAACAACGCTTGGACATAGGTAATTGGCACTTGCATTGCATAGTTATGTACAAGATTAATAGAAAACCATTCTTCCCTTGATATTTTTCAAAACGAAGTCCCCTTCATCATCGCAAATCCCTTGAACCACTTATGAATTATGAATTTGAGATGCTTCAAACACATACAATTAGACTGCAAAATCAATTCAATTCAATTGCAGATATCATGCACAGCCATTCCACACATCTACAGTAACAAGGACTATTCATTTCAATAATTAACTGGACTTTGTTGTACATATAAGAGTTTGGGAATACAATTCTTTATCCTCTTCAACCATGTCTTGCAGTATTTTTCCCAAATCATCAACTCGATATACCATAGAAAAGGAAGAATGCATATTTCCTAGCTTGTAGTCCCAACAGATACCCATTTTAATAATTTTGCAGCAAAAATGGACCCATTTTGATCAATGGTGCCAATTCAATGTTCCACTAACAGTTTGAAAAAATGCCACATCTTTCCTCTTCTAGCAATTTTCTTAACAAGGTCACCTTTTAAGTAAACTATATAAAAATAAGAAATGAAAATACGTGTAAAATACCCCAGTTACCTTAGAGCTATAAAGAATTCAAGGAGTATGCAAAAATAAAAAATTTAGTAATCTTTTCACCAATTGACACATTTGTACTGCATTCATAATCATCATCATCATGTAGGAAAAAATAAATAAACCAGCACAAGATATAATACAATGAGACAACCGAATTCACGTGGTTCACCCCAACCTTGGGGTTACGTCCACCAAAGATAGTCCAGACCAAACCGTCCGGATTTTTTTATATTTTCATTAAGTATTCAACAAGGTTACAAATAGGCAGTACCAATACTGCAGCCTTTCCACATATATCTCTAATAGTGGATACTACCAAAATTACAAAGTGTAGTCTCAGTACTACATCATTTCCACAATCATTTATTATAGGGGACAAAACAAATATACTAAGATTCCTTATTTGCAGGGCCTTCTTTGAATGATAAAAACTATTTTCCAAGAGTTTTCCACTTACACGATCCTGAGTGGAGAGTCTAAAGACTCTTAGAGGTTGAGACCCAAAACTATCAACCATACTGTGCTCATTATTATTCTTATTTTCTGATAACCAATTTAGGTGAAAGGAAACAAATACTCAGGCTACGCTACATGAGTATTTAAATTAAATTCCTTTAAGACAGAATCATTGTCTTATATCTACGCTCAGCAGTCTTTATATAAATTCTTTTAGACAGAAATTGATGTCTTGCATCTACTAACCTTTACATAATTTGACCTCATTTAGATGAATATGGTGATGTAGATTAGTACATAAAAGCTTGGTATTTACTTTCCTTTTTATTCTAAGATCTGACTGTGCAATTTACCCATCAATGAAAACTACTAATCCGCCTTTTCAAGTTCTTCATCTCTGTTCTCTATCTGGTTGCCAACCTGAATAATATCTCAGAACACTATACTTCAAAACAACCCTAAGGTAGGAAATAAATGCATAAACCTTGGGTCTACAAATACTCAGACTCTAAAGCTTTCAAACAAAGAATTATTTACCCCAAAACGCAGCCACAGACCGCTAGCTAAAGAAAAAATAATGCAAACGCATTCCTAAACTTTCCCAGGTGGAATTGTGCACAAACCCAACTCGCATAGATGCAGAGTAACTATGATAAAACGTGTTCTGCACCCAGGATTTTAGTGTATATAAAAAGGGACTGAACACATACCCTAAATAAGCAGCTATAAAGGAAAAAATATTGCTACTGGTTTTCTTTTCCAAAAGCAATGCATGTAATGATTCAGTCACTACGATTGGAGATGCATCCTGGTCTATTTACTCAACAATCAAAAAGGTAAAACGCAGGAATGGAGCTGATCCACTATAGGGTTCAAAAACTGGTCCATAACCCTAAGGCGTATGTGAAAACACATGCTTGGACCCGTTTACTAGGAGAAAAAAATACTGGGCGGATCTGTTAACAAAGGCAGACAAAAACCAGTGCGACCTCAATAGGTATAACTATAATAGAGATCGCAGCTCTATCATTTGTAAAACAACAGTCATATCCAGGTTATGTTTTATCTTAGGGAAATCCCGATGCAAATCCTAGGAATGATCCAACCTATAGACTGGGAAAAGTAGAATGGAAGATCCCTTCGATAATGAGAAGTAAAATACTCAGCCTGTTACCACTCCCCTCGACTGGTTATTTGGCATTTAAAATATTTATACCTATACAACAAAAACATTGGAATGCACACAAATCCAACGCAAAGGTTAGAATGCTTACCCAATACACAGACCACCTTTTCAAAACCTAGCGTGTACAGCCACTTGGCCCAGTACACCTTTTCAAAACCCAGCGTGCACAGCCACTCGGCCCAGTTGTATATCACAGTTACCTCAGATCATTTTTTAACGACCTCTATGACAGGTATTCATGCAAAGGTTTGAACCACTACGCTTGGTTCTCTCTCCCGTTCCAAGTCATTACTGAGGCCATCGTAGGCACCCCCTACCACTTCCCCTTTCTTCCTTTTAATCACCTAAAAGAAAATGACTCTCTCCCTGAAGTACGCCGAACTTTCCAGAAAAATCACGGCAGAAAATCTGCCATTTCTTTTGCTAGCACAGGCCTCCATAAATCTAGCTACGAAAAGAATTTCCTCCAGCACATGCGTCCAATCCCTTAATAGACTTTTCTGACATACTTCCATTCGATAGCGATTTTTCCTAAAATAAAAATATTTCCATTGCACCCTTGAAAATCTAGTGGTGGAGAGTACCAAATTACCTCTCGCTTTTTTTTTTCATAGATGGAAAACATTCCTCTCATGGGTGAAATTATCCTTTTTAATTATAAGTTATAGGTAATTATTTCTTCACTAGGTAATAACCTTATATTAAGGATTACTTTCGTTGTTAAGGGGTCTTTAGTAAAATATAAGTACCCTATACTTTAATAATCAGGCCTACCAACATAGGCTTTCCCTTATCATAACTGATACACTTATAATGCCCTTTTACCACCATTCCTTCCATTATATATATACCGTTATATATATATACATGAGGAATAATTGTCCTCTCACTATATTTACTGTTCTTTCGATATATATATTATATATCTCTAATTCTTTGAATTTTTTTTTTTATCCTTGGTTCTTTCTTTAACCCCTCAACCCTCTTGTTCCAGTTACTAGGATTGAGTATTCTGGTAAGGCGTTAAGAGTTGGGATGAGTTTTTATCCATTAGTTAGCCCTATGTTAAGTTGTGTCATTGTATTTTTATCATCTAAGTATTTTCACTTAGACCGTTAACCTTTTAAAAGCCACAAGGTGTTGTCTTGGGTGGGGCCTTGGCCTTGAGCCCTCACCGAGACTAATACAATAATATGCAAAATTTACAAGATATTACAGGGCATAGGAGAGGGATATTACATCCTCCCCCCCTAAAGAAAGAACACCGTCCTCGGTGTTTCTTGTTTCTTCGACAAAACTTTTATTCTTCTCTGGAGTCATCGCGTCTTTCTTCGCCTTGCTCGGATCTATTTGATTTTATTTTCTGATCTTTGTAGGTTTGTAGGACCTACATTTTTCCTGTAACATAAAATCAGGTCTACCCAAATTTTTCATAGGTAAGAGTCAATTCATCATGAAACATAATTAGCAGGTCATTTGCAACATCATAACTACCATTCAGTCCTTTCCAATAATCCATGTCCAAATTACAATTCAACTTAAACAAAAGTCATAGATTCTCTTGCAATTTGCAATTTTTCTAATGTTCCTGGGTGTCATATTACCCAATTATTTTCCATAATGCAATTTATACATTAACAAAAACATGACTACAACAATTGAAATCCCATTATATCTATAATGTCAATCAATCAGCATATTACCTCATCGGTACTTGTTTACCTGCAATGCACATACCTTTTTCCGCATTGTTCATTTCTTGGATGTCCTCCATCCCAACACATCAAGTGCCAACAGTACTTCAAGTACCAATCCAAGTCACCCAACACAAGGACGATACCAACCCTTCCTGTATCTCCTCTGTGCTATTCAGGGTGCTTGTCATTATTCTTCATTCAAGCCACCCAACACAAGGACGATACCCTGTACCCCTCCTAGCGATATCTCCTTTAGGGTGCTTCACCAAGTTGAGGCACTCCGTTCTCGCACGTCCATAGCGCCTAGAGGTTATTCTCTTCACAGAGTCGCCCAACTCATGTGACAGTCCTCTAATGTGTGTGGAACAAGTCTTAACCACATGTCTTACATCTGGGCATCCCCAGAATGCATAATGGTCCCTCGCTGGCCCAGGGGAAAACACGGTAGATTTTAACCATTACCTCCATCACCACTCCCTCTTCTGGTGATAACTTTATACACATGATATTTAGTCCTCTTTCATGGCCATAAATCCCCATGCCTGCAAGCACTTTATAGGTGGTCAGTTTTATCATATTATCAATTCAAAGAACATCAAACTTTTAGCATAAATCATGCCTTACCCCATTTCTCATTCATTGGTAAGAGCCTTTTCAGTTCTTTCAACACCAGAATTTTGATGAGTAATCATTCACACAAAGCCACAAACCTTTCCAATTTACAACAACACAATTCACAAGACGCCACATATAACCTGAGAAAATTGACAATGGAAACACCACCTTACATATTAACAATAATAAACTCAACATAAAGTCACGAGGGTTAAGTGTAACAGATATTACTATGTGATGGTACCAGCCATTTTCCTACTGTAACAAAAACAGATACTTCCTTCAATTCTCCTTTCAAACCTTTTGACTTACATGACCAAAACCATGAATCACAGTATTTTTAAAAACCCTGCATTTATGTTCAACTAACTCTGTTATCTACCTTTCATGTGTACCCGAAGTTCTAGTTGATGCAGTATCTACAATTAGTTTTCTCTTCACAAATATGTAGTCGCACCACATGAGCTCTTATGCAGGGCATGTTCTCAATGTGTTCCAGGGCAACAACAATTTAGTTATAGAAAATTTTTGTGAATCTATCAAATCCCAAAGCAATCTTTTGAATCTGTCAGCAAAAACAATACAGTGTACTTGCTTAAGGAGCATCATAAATGATTCCGGAAAAGAATTCGCAGAATTATTACATTTCTCGGAATAAAGAATTCAATATAACTACTGGACATAAATTGCATAGGCACACATTCATCAATAACATTCCAACTCAGATCGATTATTCGAGAGATCTTTTAAAGAACATCAAACAATATCATTCCAATCAGATCAATTTTCATACAATTACCAGACGATTCAACAACAATACTAGGGCAACCATCCTGCAAATTCTCCAGATTGGTATAATAATAGCGATTTCATCAAAGCTTCAGGCAATATCCAAAAATAAGAGTGTTTTTATAAGCATAGATCAAGTTATGAAGCGTACACTAGATCGATAACCTTCCTGCAAAACGTGGCATCAATCAGAGATTTATACAAATAATAAAAGTCAATATCCAGATAGATACCCTTCCAAGAAAGAGTAGAGAGGCTCCATGCTCTCTCTCAATATGCAAGTCAGTGACAACGAAAATAATTACAAGCAAAGGCTTACAATAATTGAATAAGATAAGGAAATCGTCGTAACCTTCAATGCACTTTCTCAGTGTGCGGTTCCCACAACTTAGATAAAACAATTAAACTTCTTTACAGCTGTAAGCGAGTGTGTGCTGATTTTCCAAAACCTATTAAATCTAAGCCATTGGTTTTCCACTTCTCTAGTTATACTATAGCTAATTTTCATTAACTCATACCTATCATGTGAAGGAGGGTACTCCTTACCAAGTGTTATAATAACACTTTATAACCAGCTTAATTATGCTAATTTATCTTTATGATAAAACCCTTTTAAAATATGAGATTCCTCCAATTATGCCCAAAACATTCGCTTTATTTGTAATTACCATTCGTTTCATCAAACCAATAAAATACACATGATAATCAAAATAGCATTTGATTTGTGTAAAGCAATATAACTCAAATAACTTCCACTGTGAAATATTAAAAATTATCATCAGCGTAAATCTTTTTGTGAAACCTTGGTCCTTGTGAGTTCAGATAACTTTCGGAAGCATTCTATACTTTACACTCCAACATAGACACATTTGCACAACGATTATCAAAGGCTGCTCAAAGGCTGATTCTTAAGTCCTTGAGGAAAAAGAAATTAAGATACTCCTTCAAAATAAACAACCGTTCAAAAGTGCATTTAGCATACCCAGCATGACATTCAAATTTACAAATAGATAAAAACAAACGAGTGACCTATTTCCAGCATTCAACCAGGTATGGTATGGGAAAACTTACTGCTTGGGCATTTTAACCAATCAATAACAAATACTCATATCATTGACATTTTTCTGTAAACTCCTATCATGAAATTCTATTACTGAATATTTGCTAAAAAAAAAATTATTTTTTTTCTTTTTTCTTTTCCCTCCAAATTGAATTTCAGAACATCTATTAGTTACTCACTATTTCTTGTTTTATATATTGTTGTTTGGTGCTAATTTCCAAGTATCCAATATCTGCCTGATATGTTTTAGTAGTAAAGTAGAATTTTTACAATATCTAAGGGTCTGATTTCTTTAAATACCCAAAGACCTGGCATAAACATATATGATGCCAGTCTAACATCTCTAGTTTGAGGTCAGTTTAAGATAAAAAATTTATCAGGTCAAAATCTCATAAAGGAGATAAAATTCAAGATCTCTAGAAAATTTTAAGAATGAATAGGCAGAAAAACACACAAATATAAAAAAAACATACAGCCGTAGAGGGATATCATGTTTAATAGCTATAACTACTCGGGTAAGTAAATTCCACCCACTGTTGGAAGCGAAAACATATACAATGCCAAACATGCAGTAAATTTGAAACTAAGTAAACAAATTCAGATCTATTAAATACCAGGTAGGTTTTTACCTTTTTCATCCATCACTGGCTATGGACAGCGACTGCAATCGGAAACAAATTTAGATCTATGAAGCATATAGCTATCAGGCTCAGATCTATTATAAATTAGGTATTTTTTACCTCGATTGCCGGCTATGGACAACGATTGAAAATTTGCAAACAATAACCATAGTTGTCCTCCAAAATATGCTGAGGTGTCTCTCCCTTCAACACGCAGAGGATTCTCCTCTTGCCGAATATGCAGAGGTGTATTTTCTCTCCAAGTAAACGCAGAGGCGTGCCAATGCTCTTGTAAAGGAGGGAATCTGTGATCACTTTCAAACTTTCCACGCTATTGATGAACCAATGAATTCAATAAAACACCAAATATTAATTGCCAGGTTACAAATCTGTAGAAGGCCCAACAGCTCCAGAGTTGTAACCTGCTCTGATACCATATGTAGAATACCTCGTGTACCTCTATGCCATTATGGGTAGAAAGGGGAATAAATGGTCCTCATTTGCTTTCGCTGTTACTTTAAAAGGGGGAAAGGATGTTAGTGGTAGAATTCCCATGGCATTTTCAATGTAACATGTTCAATTAATTTGTTAAATCAACTACACGTACTGTAAAATAATCATTGCCAATTTTACATCCATTCTTAAGAATGCATAGAAAACAAACAAGCTGATCATCATCCAAGTTACCGGGTTAACATAAGCCACACGCATACCATGCCTTCTAGTATTCATGTGATTACGTAATTCACCATTAGTGAAATACTTGTGTAGGGGTTAACCATACTTAAATTGAGTAGAGCAACCATTTATGTTAATGAATTCCATTATAGCATATAAAATACGAATTCAAATGGGAAAAAAATGTGCAGAAACATAACATAAAACACAAACACATATGAGAAATATAAAGTACAGCATAAGGAGAAGCTGATATATGTGGTTCACCCCAAACCCGGGGTTACGTCCACCAAAAGGGTGTCACATCTGGTGACATTAGATTCATTAAAAGTTACAATCCGCAATAACATAATTGCTGTAAACTTTCTTCTTCTGAGAGCATCTACAAATACCTTCATTGGCAGTTACAAACTGCATCATTAATGCTACCATACCGGCTGCCCCTTTCACAGGGAGTAACTTGAACCAGCCACGACCACTGTCGGCGACTGAAATTCTTTCCATCATAACTAACATAATTACCTGTACTCTTACAAGTTTAACAGCAACAAAAAACAACCTTACTTCTACTATTTACAAAGGCCTGGCACATGGTGGCTTAAGTTCACAATCCTAGGTATAAGAGGCCACAGGGAATTTAATGCCCTCATAACTACATAACCCAGGTGTTAGAGAAAATTTAATTTATTCAAGGGCAACATAACTCTCAATATCGTCATAAAATACGGAACCCAGGTGTTAAGGAAATCCTAAATATTAAAACACAACATGAATCTCAATGCCATTATAAACATGCTAAGGCTATATCTTAAAGAAATTGTATGGATAAGAGGCTGCACGCTTTTCAGTTCGCTGGGCGTATGAATGCAGAATACGCATTTTGCTCATAACCCCAAACCTTATTCAGAGGACAAGCATTTAAACCCAACTCGGATATGAAGCAAAACACAAATCCCATATATGGAGGGAGCAGGAACTATACATCTCAGATCCTTTTAAAAGGTGAATGTATATTACGACAGTGCGTTCCAACTATGCGAAGGGTAGGTATATCCATCAATTAAAAGTCTAACTCCAAAAATCTGGATCCAAACGCATTAGGAAAATACAGGAACGTTAAAACATATCAAACACGAGTAAACAAACTCCCATCCGATAGGAATTAGGAAATATAAAGGTATAGAGTGAGGAATACAGGCTTTAGATAAAAGCTAGGACATTCAAGGTTTTTAGATCTGCAAAAGTTCACAACGAAAAATACCGAAAGAAAACGCAGTAACACAAGGGCCCCTTTCTAGGTTCTCCCAAAATGAAGACGTGCCATGCCCGATCTTCAGCATATCATGCACAGGCTTTTAGCGCTGGAAAAAGGAGAGAAAACGAATTAGATCCCCTAATCTTTAGCGATGGCAGAGTCGCTGTTCTCCATATCCCAATCTCTTAGCAGCAGTTCTCAAACATACACCATTACCCCGAAAGGAAATGCTGGTCTTCACTTAGCATTACTTTCACAACAGTTTTTTTTCCTCCCAGCTCCATGTGCGGCCGGCACACCCGCCGAGTGTTTTTTCTCCCCCCAGCTGTTCAGCATTCTACCTTACTTAAAGTGTGAGGCAGACCGACCTACCACCCTTGGATTCTCCCTCTGAATGCAGTCCACCATAAAGCATCCATCCTTTTAGTCATAACTACCACTTCATACGCATGGTGTGCTCTCAACCACCACCCAAATTTGCCGTCGGTACTCTACTGGAAAACTCCATTTTCTACGCTGTCAAAATAAAAGCGTAATTTATTGCTCCTTAATGCCAAAGGAACACTACCGATAGACACACCAAAATCGTGGATAATTTTAAGGGAGGTAGATTTTTCCCAAGGGAGAAATAATTTTCCCTCTCGTTAATACTACCTACAATCAAGGATTAAAGTCGCGTTCCAAAAAATGATCTTATATCATTTTCTTTGTACCAATATATATTATAAATTTTTATAATACCCTATATATCATCATCTAATATAACGCCATTGTTATATTCAAGGTAGGGTTATATAGAGGTATTGCAATTTCCCCGATTGGGAGTCCCTTTAAGATTTAGTGCCTTGCTAGTTTTCCTTGTGCTTATAATATGATTTGTATCATAATGTCTTTTTGTCAAACCCTTGTTTTCCGATCCCTTAGCCCTAGTTCTTTTCACACTTGTGTTTGTCGGCTTTTGTGTTAATAAACTTTTACCTAACTTTTAGGCTTTCTTCGGGTGGGGCCTTGGCACTTGAGCTCCTCACCCGGAAACCCTCATACAATAACATGAAAAATTACAAAATATTCCAGGGCATAGGGGAGGGATATTAGAAGTGCAGAATGATAAATGAATGTTGTTTATAGTGTTTAATATGTATTTTACTTTCATATTGTGTATAGTCTATGAGCAGTCAAAATTTATGAGTTTTGCTCCAAATCCTTTTAGAAAACCTTTAACAGTTAACCCGTAATAATATTTCTTTTGTAGTAGAACTATAGAAGTTAAAATATATTATAGATTCCTTGCTTTTTATACAATTAGTTACTTACTATCCTCTAATTTTTAGTAATACAATGGTGAGATCTTCTTTAATCTCCACTTCTCTGTTTTGATTATTTTTTAAAAGATAATTTGTTTCCCCCAAAAAATATTTTCGAAAATCTATCTAGAATAACCAAAGTTCAACTAAATCAATTTAGTTCTGAGCTAATTTATTAATAAAATACAAGGTCAAGATCATCGACGAATATTAACATTAGTTACAGGCTTTCGATTTTAATTGACATTATCTCTACAGTATTTATCTACAGATTAAAGGTTCATGCAACCTTCAAGATTAACCTATTCTAAAAATCTCAAACAATTTTCTAGATTTATTTATTTATTTTTATTTATTTATTTATTTAATTACTTATTTATTTAAAAAGAACAAAATAAACACGGTAGGGGTCTATAGTCTTAAACTAAAGCAATGAGATGCTAGATCTGTACAACCGAGTCCATAAATCTAGAACATGTTTAGGTTTTAACCCTTTTAAAGGTTCTATTAATATAATACAAACGAAGAATAAAAGAACCAATGTAAACCCTATTAGACGTTAAACTTTTATAACCATTTTAGTTTATATATATCACGGTTTTGACTGTCTGGTAAAAAAGGATTGTAGAACTTTAAATAACATTTAAACTATAGATTTTATTCTTTAAAATAATTACAAAGTAGAGCTTCACGTTAATACTATTTCGAAACTATCAAAACAAAATAAACAAAATCATAAACAGTAAAAATCTTGCAAGACTGTAGCTAAAAAAGGAAATTAACTTAAATACCATTTGTATGCAATTTGAGAAAATCAAACTAATGAAACCTAGTATTCATAAGATCAGTTTATAGACAAATATTCAACGCGATGGCCATACTCTGCGTTTTAGCAATACTGTCCTAATTTTTCAAAGGGATGACTTTAAACCAAGAAGAAAACATACCTAAGATTTTCCAACATGAAATATATTATATATTTACAATCATTCCCATTGTGCTGGTAATAGTTAAACCCCAAGTAATTTCATTTCGTCTCTACCATATGTTTTCCACAAACTGTAGAACTCTTTAAGCAAATTTAGCCATAGACTTGTTCTTTTAAAAAAGTAAGTGACAAAATTTAAAACCCTCACGAGCCTTTCGAATATCAATCTTAAAAACAATATTTTCCTCACAGGAATTCCACGACTGTGTAAGACTTTTCTTATTCAAACGATGGACTCAATAATTAAAAAAAAATTTACAAGTGTAAAACACAACTTATCAAACTAAGAAAAGATTACAAATAGATATTTCTCACCAAGTGTATTTTGCAGTATCAATTCAAGGATAAAATTTACGAACGTGGCTAATATCCAAACCTTTTTCTTCTTATTACAGTTCAAGAACAGAAAAGGGAAATAGAAAAATAAAGAGTGAAAAGTCCTCGCGGGATTCTACCTTGCTAACAATGTTGTTTTATAGACCCATTAAGGTTATATATCTATATAGGTAAAGTTTGTTTTGAGTAAACCAAACAACCGAGTTTTGGCTCAGGACCACAAAATTTTAATAGCAAACCTACAAAACCCTCATGGGCCAAAAACCAGCTACAGAAATTATCCTTATAAGAAACAAAAGAGGTAGCTAGCTTTAAGACTTGACAACCCTCACATTCAAGAATGTTACTAAGATATAGCTACAAAACCAATAAGTTTGGGGGGTGAATCCATGAAGATGGGCATCTATTTTTGGGGGTCTTATGAGAAATAAATTTGATTTTTTCATGTTTTTCAACTTTGGGTGAACGAAAGTGATATTTTCGTTTAGAATTCCACTTTCAAGTAAAAACAGAACTTTTAGAGAATTATGTTAGCTTTCTATTCATAATTTTTTCAATTTTTTTTATGGATATTTAATATGTCATTTAAGAAAATGTTTGACAGTGTGTCCTTATAAAATGAAAGGACTAAAAAATAGACATGTTTGGTTGCGCCCCTAAAATCATTGCTAAAATTGTGTTTTGCAAAAAAAAAATATGTTATGACAATCTACACACAATATACTATTGCGATGACTATAAGTTTGTAACCAATAGATCTATACACTAATTATAATATTTATTTGAATTCGGTCAATGGGGAAACCTAGTCTATTTTCAACATGTGTTTGGTTGGGCCAATTTTCTCTCCATTGACTATAAAAATAAAAAATCTACGAATACATTTCTGAAGTAGACACTCCAATTAAGCGTGCCATATTTGTTTCAACTTTTTAGGTGGTGTATTTTTAAACTTATATATTTTTCATTTCACTACATGTTGAAAGAAATGAAACGAGACTCGACACATGTTAAGAAACAAAAACAAATAAAAATACCGGATCTCACCAATACACACCAAAATCTATACCTACGAAAAGTAGATTCAATGAGGAAACTAATGATCTCAAGTTCCATAGTCGATTTGCAGTGTAAGGCATCCATTTTACTTTTTAAAAATGGAGAAACCTGAAAATTGTGTAGGTTTCAGGTCTCAGAGGTTATTCGATCGAACAATTATTCAGTCGAACGATAATTTAGCTGAACAATTATTCAGCCAAACAATGTTTTTCCGTTACAGAACCGTTATTTACAACGTAAACGAAAAAAAATTCATCGGCTGGAAAAAATTTCATGTGCCGAATTTGTTTTTAGCTCGCATTCTTCTACTTATCTACCATCAATGGTTGGTTATCTATTCATCAAGTATAAGTTATCCATGCATGATAGTAAATAATAATAATACATTACAATTTATCATATTACTAGCACACCCACGAACAAGACAGGTACTCTTCAAGGAGATACACAAGGCTTAATATATCCTTTTTCTACAACAACTCCTATAATTGTATTGTTCATTTCATTAATTCTCAGATACTCATATGATATGGAGCTCATGATACTAGTGTTCAAAATGACATCTATGTTAAAATCTAAATATCATTTAGGTGGTAATACTGATATCTTGTCACAAAATACAACTTCAAATTCCTTTAAAATAGGAAATTGTTCCAATTCAATTTTTTTTATTTTTTGGGCTCAAATTCTTTAATTTTGATGCCATAAATTTGACACCCTTTCCTAATACACTTTTTACGTTGTAGTGTTGAACTTTTTCATGTAGATAAAGGTCTATAAATTCCATTCATTGTATGATACTTATCTTCCTCATCCACACTACTAAAAATTTTATACAAATAGTCGATAACATCTTTATGGGAATCTAGGAAATCCATACCTATCAAAATGTCATAGGATTCTACGGGAAGTATATTTAAATTAACTGAGGTATCCAATTCATTAAAACCTAATAAAAAATCTTTAACTATGTCCGTAACTTTCATTTTTTACCTTTGTTGCTAGCTATACCAACCATGCATTTTTTTTTTCTTTACTAAGTTTGCACTTTTCAACTACTTTTGATGCAATGTAACTTAAAATAGACCTTGAATTGATAAGTATTGAAACATGTATGTTCAAAACTTTACCTTCTACTTCCAACATGGTGGGTTGATGGTCCACCTGTCGATATTCCAAAGAAACATTAACTATAGGGATATTCCTAGCTATGTCGTTCATAGTAGAAGCTTCTTGCAACATGCTTATGGGTTACTATTCCATCCTCCACTAGAAGTTTCGATACTTTTTACCCCATTTCTATTGGTTGAACCTCTCCTGTTGTAATTTTTATCAGTATGACCTATTGTTCCTTTTCCAAAAGGTGAGGGTTTAAATCCTTTCCAACGTTGATCGATCTTTTCAATTTTTTTTATTTTTCCAACTTCTACTCAATTTGGATATTTGTTTAAACAAATGCTAGCACAACTAATCCTTTCTAATTGCTTCATTCATTGTTGAATAATTTCAAACACAATCTTTTCCTTATACATTAGGGGTAAACAACTAATAAAACTGTATACCTTAGCTTTTCAACTCTTAGGTATGGTACATACCATCGTAAATTTACAACTCAATTACAAATTCTTCCATGGTTAACAATATTAGTCTCAAATCATTGAATTATTGAGCTTTCTCATCATAATATCGTTCTAACATATACATTTTTTCAATGGTCTTTTAGAAAATTTCCAACTCAACTCCTTACTATGTATGCTACTGACACTCTTAGCCTCTTTCTACCATGGAGTCGATTTAACAACCAAGATTCGCAAATTCTCCATCAAACATGAAGGGCCTTAACTTTTTAAATTATCCCTGTAACTCTACAAGTCTTTCTTTTTGTTTTTTATTATTCATTTCATCACCTTTTTTTAAATCCTGGGTGGTTATATAGGAATGCTATTTGTAGTTTCCTCACTACTGCAACTTTGTAGTCCTCCTTTTCTTTTCTTCTAACGAACATAAAATAAATATATTAATTAAATTGATAATGTTACCTTAGTATAAAAAATATTAAAATTCATAATTAAGTTGCTAATTTTACCTTAGTAATAAAAAATATTTCTATCACAAGTTTCTAACATTCCTAACATTCTCAACTTCTCAACACTACATCTACAATCATACATTAACTAACTTTTATATATTTGCACCTATCAAAACATTCACTCTTAACATTCCCTAATTTACTCCTAACATTGACATTCCTCATATATCCATTCTTAACATCAACATTCCCCTATATTCATTCTTACATTCATTTATATATTCATATATTTGCACCTATCAAAACTTCCTAACATTCTTAACCTTTCTTAACATTCATTCATATATTTGCACATAATATTTCCTAACATTTATTTCAAACATTCATATATTTGCACCTATCCAAACTTTCTAACATTCCTAACATTAACTTACTAACATTTCTAACATTAGCATTTCCATATTCATTCTGACTATATTCATTCTTAACACTAGATTGCACTTATCAAACGATTCATTCCTAACATTCCCCTATTTCCACATTCACTCCTAACATTGCACCTATCAAAACATTCACTCCTAATATTGCACCTATCAAAACATTCACTCCTAACATTGCACCTATCAAAACATTCACTCCTAATATTGCACCTATCAAAACATTCACTCCTAACATTCCCCCATTCCCACATTCACTCCTAACATTTTATTCTTTAAAATAATTACAAAGTAGAGCTTCACGTTAATACTATTTCGAAACTATCAGAACAAAATAAACAAAATCATAAACAGTAAAAATCTTGCAAGACTGTAGCTAAAAAAGGAAATTAACTTAAATACCATTTGTATGCAATTTGAGAAAATCAAACTAATGAAACCTAGTATTCATAAGATCGGTTTATAGACAAATATTCAACGCGATGGCCATACTCTCCGTTTCAGCAAGACTGTCCTAATTTTTCAAAGGGATGACTTTAAACCAAGAAGAAAACATACCTAAGGTTTGCCAACATGAAATCTATTATATATTTATAATCATGCCCATTGTTCTGGTAATAGTTAAACCCCAAGTAATTTCATTTCGTCTCTACCGTATGTTTTCCACAAACTATAGAACTCTTTAAGAAAATTTAGCCATAGACTTGTTATTTTAAAAAAGTAAGTGACAAAATTCAAAACCCTCATGGGCCTTTCGAATATCAATCTTAAAAACAATATTTTCCTCACAGGAATTGCACGACTGTGTAAGACTTTTCTTATTCAAACGATGGACTCAATAATTAAAAAAAAATTTACAAGTGTAAAACACAACTTATCAAACTATGAAAAGATTACACACAGACATTTCTCACCAAGTTTATTTTGCAGTATCAATTCAAGGATAAATTTTACGCCTGTGGCTAATATCCAAACCTTTTTCTTCTTATTACAGTTCAAGAACAGAAAAGGGAAATAGAAAAATAAAGAGTGAAAAGTCCTCGCGAGATTCTACCTTGCTAACAGTGTTGTTTTATATACCCATAAAGGTTATATATCTATATGGGTAAACCAAACCAACCGAGTTTTGGCTTAGGACCACAAAATTTTAATAGCAAAACTACAAAACCCTCACGAGCCAAAAACCAGCTACAGAAATTATCCTTATAGGAAACAAAAGAAGTAACTAGCTTTAAGACTTGACAACCCTCACATTCAATAATGTTACTAAGATATAGCAACAAAACCGATAAGGTTGGGGGGTGAATCCATGAAAATGGGCATCTATTTTGGGGGGTCTGATGAGAAAATAAATTTGATTTTTTCATGTTTTTCAACTTTGGGCGAACGAAAGTGATATTTTCGTTTAGAATTTCACTTTCAAGTAAAAATAGAACTTTTAGAGAATTATGTTAGCTTTCTATTCATAATTCTTTCAAATTTTTTTATGGAGATTTAATATGTCATTTAGGAAAATGTTTGACAGTGTGTCCTTATAAAATGAAAGGACTAAAAAATAGACATGTTTGGTTGCGCCCCTAAAATCATTGCTAAATTTGTGTTTTGCAAAAACAAAATATGTTACGACAATCTACACACAATATGCTATTGCGATGACTATAAGTTTGTAACCAATAGATCTATACACTAATTATACTATTTATTTGAATTCGGTCAATGGGGAAACCTTGTCGATTTTCAACATGTGTTTGGTTGGGCCAATTTTCTCTCAATTGACTATAAAAATAAAAAATCTACGAATAAACTTTTGAAGTAGACACTCCAATTAAGCGTGGCATATTTGTTTCAATTTTTTAGGTGGTGTATTTTTAAAGTTATATATTTTTCATTTCACTGCATGTTGAAAGAAATGAAACGAGACTCGACACATGTTAATAAAAAAAAAGAAAAAAAAATAGCGGATCTCACCAATACACACCAAAATCTATACCTACGAAAAGTAGATTCAATGAGGAAACTAATGGTATCAAGTTCGATAGTCGATTTGCAGTGTAAGACATCCATTTTACTTTTTAAAAATAGAGAAACCTGAAAATTGTGCAGGTTTCAGGTCTCAGAGGTTATTCAACTGAACAATTATTCGGCTGAATGATCATTCAACTGAACAATTATTCAGCCAAACAATGTTTTTCCATTACAGAACCATTATTTACAACGTAAACGAAAAAAAATTCATCGGCTGGAAAAAATTTCGTCTGCCGAATTTGTTTTTAGCTCGTGTTCTTCTAGTTATCTACCATCAATGGTTGGTTATATATTCATCAACTATAAGTTATCCATGCACGATAGTAAATAATAATAATACATTACAATTTATCATATTACTAGCACACCCACGAACAAAATAGGTACTCTTCATGGAGATACACAAGGCTTAATATATGATTTTTCTATAACAACTCCTATAATTGTATTGTTCATTTCATTAATTCTGGGATACTCATATGATATGGAGCTCATGATACTAGTGTTCAAAATGACATCTATGTTAAAATCTAAATATCATTTAGGTGGTAATACTGATATCTTGTCACAAAATACAACTTCAAATTCCTTTAAAATAGGAAATTGTTCCAATTCGATTTTTTATTTTTCGGGCTCAAATTCCTTAATTTTGATGCCATAAATTTGACACCCTTTCCTAATACACTTTTTACGTTGTAGAGCGGAAATTTGTCATGTAGATAAAGGTCTATAAATTCCATTCATTGTATGATACTTATCTTCCTCATCCACACTACTAAAATTTTTATACAAATAGTCGATAACATCTTTATGAGATTCTAGCCAATCCATACCTATCAAAATGTCATAGGATTCTAGGGGAAGTATATTTAAATTAACTGATGTATCCAAGTCATTAAAACCTAATAACAAATCTTTAACTATGTCCGTAACTTTCATTTTTTACCTTTGTTGCTAGCTATACCAACCATGCATTTTTTTGTTTTTCCTTAGTAAGTTTGCACTTTTCAACTACTTTTGGTGCAATGTAACTTAAAATAGACCTTGAATCGATAAGTATTGAAACATGTATGTTCAAAACTTTACCTTCTACTTCCAACATGGTGGGTTGATGGTCCACCTACCGATATTCCAAACAAACATTAACTATAGGGATATTCCTAGCTATTTCGTTCACAGTAGAAGCTTCTTGCAACATGCTTATGGGTTACTATTCCATCCTCCACTGGAATTTTCGATACTTTTTACCCCATTGCTATTGGTTGAACCTCTCCTGTTGTAATTTTTATCAGTATGACCTATTGTTCCTTTTCCAAAGGTGAGGGTTTAAATCATTTCCTACGTTGATCGATCTCTTCAATTTTTTTTATTTTTCCAACTTCTACTCAATTTGGATATTTGTTTAAACAAATGGTAGCACAATCTTTGGATATTTGGATATTTGTTGAGGAATTTCAAACACAATATTTTCCTTATACATTAGGGGTAAACAACTGATAAAACTGTATACCTTAGCTTTTCAACTCTTAGGTATGGTACATGGCATCGTAAATTTACAACTCAGGTACAAATTCTTCCATGGTTAACAATATTAGTCTCAAATCATTGAATTATTGAGCTTTCTCATCATAATATCGTTATGACATATACATTTTTTCAATGGTCTTTTAGAAAATTTCCAACTCAACTCCTTACTACGTATGCTACTGACACTCTTAGCCTCTTTCCACCACAGAGTCAATTTAACAACCAAGATTCTATCGCTTCCTCAAATTCTCCATCAAACATGAAGGGCCTTAACTTTTTTAATTCTCCCTGTAACTCTACAAGTCTTTCTTTTTGTTTTTCATTATTCATTTCATCACCTTTTTTTAAATCCTGGGTGCTTATATAGGAATGCTATTTTTAGTTTCCTCACTACTGCAACTTTGTAGTTCTCCTTTTCTTTTCTTCTAACGAACATAAAATAAATATATTAATTAAATTGATAATGTTACCTTAGTATAAAAAATGTTAAAATTCATAATTCAGTTGTTAATTTGACCTTAGTAATAAAAAATATTTCTATCAAAAGTTTCTAATATTCCTAACATTCTCAACTTCTTAACACTACATCTATAATCATACATTAACTAACTTTTATATATTTGTACCTATCAAAACATTCACTCTTAACATTCCCTCATTCACTCCTAACATTGACATTCCCCATATATCCATTCTTAACATCAACATTCCCCTATATTCATTCTTACATTCATTTATATATTCATATATTTGCACCTATTAAAAATTCCTAACATTCTTAACCTTTCTTAACATTCATTCATATATTTGCACCTAATATTTTCTAACATTTATTTCAAACATTCATATATTTGCACCTATCCAAACTTCCTAACATTCCTAACATTAACTTACTAACATTCCTAACATTAACATTTCCATATTCATTCCGACTATATTCATTCTTAACATTAGATTGCACTAATCAAACTATTCATTCCTAACATTCCCCTATTTCCACATTCACACCTAACATTCCCCCATTCCCACATTCACTCCTAACATTGCACGTATCAAAGCATTCACTCCTAACAGTCCCCCATTCCCACATTCACCCCTAACATTGCATCTATCAAAACTTCCTAACATTCCTAACATTAACATTTCTATATTCATTCTGAACATTAGATTGCACTTATCAAAACATTCATTCCTAACATTCCCCTATTTCCACATTCACTCCTAACATTGCACCTATCAAAACATTCACTCCTAATATTGCTGCTATCAAAACATTCACTCCTAACATTCCCCCATTCCCCCATGCACTCCTAACATTGCACCTATCAAAACATTCACTCCTAAAATTTCAACTATCAAAACATTCACTCATAACATTCCCTCATTCCCACATTCACTCCTAACATTGCACCCATCAGAACTTCCTAACATTCCTAACATTAACTTCCTAAAATTCCTAATATTAACATTTCCATATTCATTCTTAACATTAGATTGCACTTATCAAAGCATTCATTCCTAATATTCCCCTATTTCCACATTCACTCCTAACATTCCCCCATTCCCACATTCACTCCTAACATTTCACCTATCAAAACTTTCTAACATTCCTAACATTCCTAACATTAACATTTCCATATTCATTCCCCATATATTCATTCTTAACATTAGATTGCACCTATCAAAGCATTTAGTCCTAACATTCCCCTATTTCCACATTCACTCCTAACATTCACTACTAACATTGCACCTATCAAAACATTCACTCCTAACATTCCCCCATTCCCACATTCACTCCTAACATTAACATTCCCCATATATTCATTTTTAATATTAACATTCCCCATATATTCATTCTTAACATTAAATTGAACCTATCAAAACCGTTCACTCCTAGCATTCCCCTATTCCCACATTCACTCCTAACATTAACATTCCCCATATATTCATTCTTAACATTAGATTGCACCTATCAAAACTTCATAACATTCCTAACATTTACATATACATGTATATAATCCCAAAAACAATATCTAAGGTCAATGCACATTTATATAATCCAAAAAAATAAGCATGAACATGTGAATTAAATGTACATGTATATAATACAAAAAAACAATCATGTACATGTGAGTTCAATGTACATGTATATAATACAAATGTTGTGTACATGTGAGTTCAAAGTACATGTATATAATCCAAAAATTAAGCTCCTCCATGTCCAAATAAAATACAACATTTATATCTACATAAAAAGAACAATATAAATAATTCTCTAAATAGAAGTCCACCACTATCCTCGACCAAGGTCTTCCCTTGGAATCGTTTTCCTTAGACTCGTAACAATCTGCAACATGTATAAAAACAAATTATGAATAGCATAAATTATTTAAAGAAATTTAAACAAAAATCATAACATTAAAAAATTAAACTAATATATCGAAGAACAATTCAATTATTAACAAAATTACCTCCAATTCTCTATCATCCAACGGAGTCTTCTCTTTGCCTAAGAAGGTGGAGTAGACCCAAGCTACAACATATATAAAAACAATTTACAAATCTTACAAATTATTTAGACTATTTAAAATGAAATAAAAAAATATATATTAAACTTACAATTCCAACACTATCGTCCAATGGAGTCTTTTCTTTGTCTTGAAAAGATCGAAGAGATCCAAGCTTCAACATATATAAAAGCAATTTACAAATGTCAAAGATTATTTAAACTATTTAAACATATATATCAAAGAACAATTCAATTATAAACAAAATTACCTCGGTGCCAATATCCATATCCATAAAAGAACCTATATCTTCACCTCCAATTTCAATATGTTATCTTCCCTTAAAATTTAAATTTTGTTAATAAATAAATCATAGTAAAAAAAAATATTAAGCTTAGCAATTAACTTAAAAAACAAAAAAAATAAAACATTAGCTCACAATAGATAGAAAATCATCTAAAAAGTTCGAATCTAATGAAACCTGCACAAATAAGTCAAATTAACAATAAGATACATAGTTAAATTTAAAAACAAAACAAAAAAAATCTTTCAAACATAAATATAAATGTGTAAATTTTAAATATACCTCTCCAATATGCTCTTCTACATTTCTAGCATTTTGACTAGTGGAGACTCTAAAATTATGTTCAGTTCACAATCGACAAAACTGAAAACAATAAACATTTACGTAATGTATTTATTACTATACATCAAAAAATTATTTATGATACATAACAAAAAGTTTAATTCAAAATGAATAAAAAAAAATAGATTAGAAGTACACAAACCTCTCGTATGCTTGACGTGTCATTAGATATTCTATCTGAAGCTATATTACAACAAAGCTTCGCATAGGCCTTTAGATCTTCAATGGCCATACAATCTAACTCATCATTTGTTTTGTAAACAAAATTTTTCCGAATAGTGGCACAAGCCCTCTCTTGACTCAATCCAACATCAAATCCTACAAATGACGAAGTCAAACCTTCAGCAACATTATGCCTTGCACTTGTCCCAACTTGTGATGTGGGCTCCATCTCTGATTTGTAGGTCATAAGCGTAGGTGGACGAGATATCGAAGGTGGAGGTCGAAGAGTACTATGATCTCTAAGGGAACCTTTTCATTTGTATATCCTCCCCTTTCCATCTCCATAAAACTCGGAATGAATATCAGTATAGTCTCGCTTCATTCCTAAAAAAAATTCAACATAAAAAAACCTAGAAAAATAATTAGGAACCTCATCATTCCATGGCAACTGACCATAGGCTACAAGAAACTGATTATATAAAAAATGTGCAAGTTCAGGGTGCTTAAAATATTTCACTTTCAATGCTTTCTGCTTTAGGCCCTCTTTGAAGTTTTACATTGAGTTGGCATGTTCTCTAGTCACCCTCTCCTTCACAACAACCCACTTATCTAGAACCATCACTTCTGCCTTTCTTCTTTGCATCAAGGAAACAAAACCATCTGTTGCTGGTCCAAGATCCTCATATACCTCAATGAATTTTTGTAAAGATAGCAAAACCATCTCTATACTTTGTTTGTTCTCTGAAGAGAAATCCAAACTAGAAAGATCATTTTGTAGCGTGTCATAGTGAGCCCTACAACTTTCAAGAGTCGTTTGTTGAAGACCACTTTCCCATGGAATCTCATTTGGTAAATCTAATGGATAGGTCATAATGGGAATACAACACTCAGCTAGCTGGACATATTACGTCCTTGCTCGACCTTCGCTACCCTGTGTAGGATGATGAGCATCTTGCGAACCTTGCTCTGCTTCCACACTTATCTCCCATACATAAGGTCTAGATCCACGTTCACGCATAGATGATAAGGGGGAATCATCTTACCACTATCACCATACCGATGATCAGATGAATGTGAACTATACAATAAGCTTGAGTGTCGAGGTGAAGTCGATAATCTTCGATTTTCATTTCGAGCACCGACTGCCGAAGAATGTGATGACCTCATACGCTTCTGGCTCAAAGGTGGCTCTCTTTGCATTGGATATGATATCTAAAAGTTTACACAAATACCATTTTCTACATGTTAATTAATCAACTTCAAAGAGCTAGCTCCTATTAAAACTAAGCTTTCAATGTAATATAAATAGAAAAACAAAGGTGGTATGGAGAAATAACATATATAAAGATGATGAGGCTTCTTCGTGATAAGGAAGATCCCTGAATCCACTAAATACACTGGTATATGGTGGTTACTACACACGGTGTATAACGTTTTCACCTTGGCACATGCCATAAACTTATTTTGGTTCAGAGGCCAAAGGTTGAAATGTAGAGTAATTTGAAGCCAAACATGCTGATCCATTAAATAATTTTGGCAGTCAAGAGGTGGAAATGCGGGGAGATAGTGTATGAGGCCTAAATATCCATGCCTGAAGTTCGAGAGCCATAATACCTCAATCACCAAGGGCCTAACCTTCTACATGTTAATTAGTTAACTTCAAAGACCTAGCAACTATAAAAACTAATATTTCAATAAGGACCTATATATCACTAATATTATTTAATAGTCCTTTAACTGCATGTCCATGAACTATGTTTTGCTAAGTATAAAATATAGTCTAAGGCAAGTGCAAGTACTTACCTACTCGACAGATAGACACTACTATTGGCTACTAGCTACCTAGTCATTATAGAGTTGTTAGTGAGAGCATCACTATTAAATATAGATAGAGCTTCTATTTCTTCAACTGAACGTACATCGTAGGTGAATCATCTAGCTCATCCCTGAATCTCATAGGGAGAAAGTATTTCTAGATTATTCTACATCATAGTCTCGATCGAACTAACATAATCTCATAACAAATATCTGGCATTCCTTCCCTTCTCTTCGTTTCTCATCTTTAAATACTTCGACTTCCCTTCTTCTGGGTTCTGGAGTGTTTATAATGAATTATATATCCTAGTGCCTCTAGTTGTATAAGGCAATGAAGAGTAAGGGAAGTGAATCAACTGACCACTATCAATCAGCTGTTGTGATTTCATGGATTTATCACATCAAATGGCAAGGACATATAGATTTCAACTTGGACTAAGGCGAGCGTCTAGGGACTGACTACATACACCTATGGATTCCCCCCATTAGTCCATCCTATCCCTATCATTTTACGTTACACTTCTGGTTGTTTTGGTCTCCATCCCCATAAGAAGATAAAGCATTTATTTCTTTAAAATTGTCTTTATCTATCTAAGCTTTTCTCTCTATGTTTCGGAAAAGCATGAAATAGCAATGGAACTTAATCCAATGCATCATGGACTAAGATAGTCATAAAGTGCCATGGGACTTATACTTCAGCTAGTAGTTGTATGGACTAAAGCAAGTAGTAGAGCTTATGGACAAAACTATATAGTTATTACACTACATCTGAAGTTGTAACTCACGCAAAAAGTAAAATGAAAAAGGTTTTGAAATCCTATCCCCTACCAATGAAAAAACATACATAAATAAATTGTTCACTTAGGGACTTGATCAGCTCTGTCCATTTGGACAGAGCTATTCAACTCTATCCATATGAACAGAGCTCATCAACTCTGTCCAAATGGACAGAGCAGATCAGCTCTGTCCATTTGTACAGAGCTGATCAGATCTGTCCATTTGGACAGAGTTGCAACCTATGTAGTCTTAAATGTCATTTAGAGATGCTACATACTTGTAGAGTTATTTAAACCTACATAACAATGGATTCTTGGACATAGCTCTCTAAATATTCTATAAATTTTCATGTACATAGAGAATAAAAATAAGCTAATTAAAAAATATAGAAAAAGAAAAAACATTAACAGATTTCAAGTTTTATGTTAAATTTTGTTTAATTAAAATCATTTAAAATAAGTATTACACTTAAAGCCAAATTCAAAATCTAAGATCTTATATCAATAGTGCTTCATATGTTCTTTTAATTTTTTTTGCAATCAGCTATGTCCAAATTGGCAGAAATTAAACTCTTATTAACTACAATATGTTATTTATGGGCGCATAGAGGCCAAGAGTTTTCTTTTGAGGTTGTTGTAAAACTAGGGAAGTGTACTGTAGGCCCTCACCATTTGTATCGGTTGGAATCGGGTGAAACTGGTATTTTATTCAATATAAACTATACAATGGTGGTCATTTAGGGAGAACGGCTCCTATCCTAGCCCCTCTTAGAACGGTTGTATCTATGATAACCGGGATTTTGCCAAGGATAAGATTTAAGACTAGTATGATTACAGTTTCATATATTTGTATATTAAGCATAATACTACTACTTATGGAGTTCTATTAAACTATGCTGAACTATGAACACTTAATCTTGTTTCTCATTTGTATTGGATTTGTTAACCACATGTTATCTATGGGAATAGTTCAGGTCATGGATTCTAACCATGTAAGCAAGCATACGCTTGTAACTCTTCATATTAAACATAGCTATATTGAACACTATCTTACTTATACCGATATACGCTTTGAATACTCTATTCTATGAGCTTATGTTGTGCTTATAACTAACCTATATTGATTAGGGAAACTATATAAGTGTAACCTTCATAACCAGTAATGGAATCACTTGTATTACATTAGCTTACTACCATTGTAATTATGAGCTTAAATATTACAGAAATACAATAGGTGGAATCATTGAACATAATATAATGGTTACCCTTGTTTATCATGTGTAATATGAAACAAGCACATAACAAAGGTTAAACAAGCACTTAACAAAGGTTAGACAAGATTTACCGTACTCATAATAATATAAAAGCTATCAACTTTTACCTCACAGTCGAGGGGCAGCACAACAACACCACACCACGAGAAGACCACATACACCTCCACAAACAGACCTCCATGCCAAACAGACCTCCACGTCGAAAAGACCTCCATTTGTACAGAGCTGATCAGATTTGTCCATTTGGACAGAGTTGCAACCTATGTAGTCTTAAATGTCATTTAGAGATGCTACATACTGGTGGAGTTATTTAAACCTACATAACAATGGATTCTTGGACAAAGCTCTCTAAATATTCTATAAATTTTCATGTACATAGAGAATAAAAATAAGCTAATTAAAAAATATAGAAAAAGAAAAAACATTAACAGATTTCAGGTTTTATGTTAAATTTTGTTTAATTAAAATCATTTAAAATAAGTATTACACTTAAAGCCAAATTCAAAATCTAAGATCTTATATCAATAGTGCTTCATATGTTCTTTTAATTTTTTTTGCAATCAGCTATGTCCAAATTGGCAGAAATTAAACTCTTATCAGCTACAATATGTTATTTATGGGTGCATAGAGGCCGAGAGTTTTCTTTTGAGGTTGTTGTAAAACTCGAGAAGTGTAATGTAGGCCCTGACCATTTGTATCGGTTGGAATCGGGTGAAACTGGTAATTTATTCAATATAAACTATACAATGGCGGTTGTTTAGGGAGAACGGCTCCTATCGTAGCCCCTCTTAGAACGGTTCTATCTATGATAACCGAGATTTAGCCAAGCATAAGATTTAAGACTAGTATGATTACAGTTTCATATATTTGTATATTAAGCAGAATACTACTACTTATGGAGTTCTATTACACTATGCTGAACTATGAACACTTAATCTTGTTTCTCATTTGTATTGGATTTGTTAACCACATGTTATCTATGGGAATAGTTCAGGTCATGGATTCTAACCATGTAAGCAAGCATGGGCTTGTAACTCTTCATATTAAACATAGCTATATTGAACACTATCTTACTTATACCAATATAAGCTTTGAATACTCTATTCTATGAGCTTATGTTGTGCTTATAACTAACCTGTATTGATTAGGGAAACTATATAAGTGTAACCTTCATAACCAGTAATGGAATCACTTGTATTACATTAAATTACTACCATTGTAATTATGAGCTTAAATATTACACAAATACAATAGGTGGAATCATTGAACATAATAGAATGGTTACCCTTGTTTATCATGTGTAATATGAAACAAGCACATAACAAAGGTTAAACAAGCACTTAACAAAGGTTAGAAAAGCTTTAACGTACTCATAATAATATAAAAGCTCTCAAGGTTTACCTCATAGTCGAGGGGAAACACAACAACACCACACCACAAGAAGACCACGTACACCTCCACAAACAGACCTCCATGCCAAATAGACCTCCACGCCGAATAGACCTCCACGTCGAACAGACCTCCATGATCGACCTCCACGAACAGACCTCCAAGTTGAGAGGAAACTAGACAGATAAGGTGTGATAGGATGGCAGATGTACACATCAGACAGCTGGGTGACGTGGACGAGGATGAGATAGGTGGCGAAATGGGTGGCAAAATGAGATGGGTGGCACGATGGTTGGTGGGGGCAGTAGGACAATGACAAATGGCTGCATGCCAAAACAACGAAAAATAAGGCCACAACTGACCTTATATGGTATAAAATTATTGAAACACCAATAAAAATTACCGATCGGCAATGTGTTCCGTCAAATTAAACGGTTACCATTAAAGTTTACTCGAACGAATAAATGATTAGTTATTTAGCCGAATGAATATAATTATTTGGCTGAATAACGCCATTATTCGGCTGAATAAATATAGTTATTCGGGTGAATAACACCCGTTATGTTGGTTGGGCACTCGATTCTCACAGTAGTGTTACCCAACTTCGAGTTTTCACCCTGGGCCGATGCTAGGTTAAAAACCTTATGGAATACATGTTGGACTTCATAGATCCATGCTAAAATATAACCACAAATATTACCAGCTGAAAGTCCCAACGCGACAGTATTTGATACCCTCAGCGATGACTGTTTTACCTTCATTTGTTCCTTACCAAGTTTAGTCAACTCAAAAGAATAAAATTCATTTTGTAAAGAAATAAATTTTCTTTTTGTTGTTTGTGATGTAAAGAAACTTATCATTCCACCGTTGTCGACATAGTGACTGTGTATATCCCCAACAAGCTTTTCTTTCTACAACAGGATTTTTGGGATCAAGGTTGATGGTTTTTCCCCATTTGCGTATTGCTGAATAGAGCCCTCGAAAGTAGAAGGAAAATGGAGAAAGACCAATATATGCCATATAGAATTCCAACAAAATGTTTTGACTCATACTTCAGAATGTATTAAAACTACTAGGTTTTTTAGTTTGTACGCCTTACGAACAACTAGAGGAAGTGTCATATCCAAGGGGTTTGTCTTAAAACAATTCCTTATTATGTCCATCACCTCGTACGAAATATTTCTCAAAATTATGGCTCACAGAAATTTCATTGCATCAAGTCACATGAGACACCTCGGACAACTAACCATAATGGACAATGAAAAGGGTGTTATAGTAATATTAGCAATTTCTCCTTTATGAAAAACCTACAATGGAAAATTTATTACATAAGTATTATTATTGTTATGGTTTCAATTATTAGAATAGTAGGCTTAGGGAGGGATCTTAAACCAAACCTTAGTGATCGTTTGATATAATCTTGACTTAAAATCTTAGCATAGAGTAGAGCTGCATTATCGAATAACTTCTTAACCTACACAAGTAAATGAAATTTTATGTTTTAGTCACGATGACTAAGTAATTTCAGCACACATATTTTGGGTGGTTGCGGAGGACCAAACAACAACAATAATAAATACACTATTACGACAATAGTTATAAATAGTTCACTTGTGACAAAGTAGTGTCGTAATAGCAAAGTAACAATTTAAGCATGCTAATGTTAATTATGATGTGTGACAAAAGCTTTGCAAAAAAAAAAATTATGAGTAACAACATCTATCCAAATACTTTTCTAGGAAATTCTATAATCATAGAGTAAATAATTTTTTTATACTAATTTAGGGGATGTCACACTAGGTTTTCTTGTTTAAATAATATTGAAAATAAGTAATTGGGTGTTTTGTTAACTTATTGTGTTTGGGACCCGAAAATCGTCATAAGAATCATGTGAATTTATTTGTTTAAATAGTATAAAAATAAATAATTGTCTTTATTGTGATTGTAGTGTAAAACCTCATAAATTAATCTTGAGCATTTATTTCAATGAAAAAATAGTTAATGTTATTTACAAAAAATTATGGCTGATAGAAATTTCATCGCATCAAGTCACACGAGACACCTCGGACAACTAATCATAATGGAGAATGAAAAGGGTGTTATAGTAATATTAGCAATTTCTCCTTTACAAAAACCTACAATGGAAAATGTATTACATAAGTATTATTATTGTTATGGTTTCAATTATTAGAATAGTAGGCTTAGGGAGGGATCTTAAACCAAACCTTAGTGATTGTTTGATATAATCTTGACTTAAAATCTTAGCATAGAGTAGAACTGCATTATCGAATAACTTCTTAACCTACACAAGTAAATGAAATTTTATGTTTTAGTCACGATGACTAAGTAAGTTCACGACACATCTTTTGGGTGGCCGCGGAGGACCAAACAACAACAATAATAAACACACTATTACGACAATAGTTATAAATAGTTCACTTGTGACAAAGTAGTGTCATAATAGCAGAGTAACAATTTAAGCATTCTAATGTTAATTATGATGCGTGACAAAAGCTTTGCAAAAAAAAAAAATTATGAGTAACAACATCTATCCAAATACTTTTCTAGGAAATTCTATAATCATACACTAAATAATTTTTTTATACGAATTTAGGGGATGTTACACTAGGTTTTCTTGTTTAAATAATATTGAAAATAAGTAATTGGGTGTTTTGTTAACTTATTGTGTTTGGGACACAAAAATCCTCATAAGAATCATGTGAATTTATTTGTTTAAATAGTATAAAAATAAATAATTGTCTTTATTGTGATTGTAGTGTAAAACCTCATATATTAATCTTGAGCATTTATTTCAATGAAAAAATAGTTAATGTTATTTACAACAAATTATGGCTGACAGAAATTTCATCGCATCAAGTCACATGAGACACGTGGGACAACTAATCATAATGGAGAATGAAAAGGGTGTTATAGTAATATTAGCAATTTCTCCTTACAAAAACCTACAATGGAAAATGTATTACATAAGTATTATTATTGTTATGGTTTCAATTATTAGAATAGTAGGCTTAGGGAGGGATCTTAAACCAAACCTTAGTGATTGTTTGATATAATCTTGACCTAAAATCTTAGCATAGAGTAGAAGTGCATTATCGAATAACTTCTTAACCTACACAAGTAAATGAAATTTTATGTTTTAGTCACCATGACTAAGTAAGTTCACAACACATCTTTTGGGTGGCTGCAAAGGACCAAACAACAACAATAATAAACACACTATTACGACAATAGTTATAAATAGTTCACTTGTGACAAAGTAGTGTCGTAATAGCAGAGTAACAATTTAAGCATGCTAATGTTAATTATGATGCGTGACAAAAGCTTTGCAAAAAAAAAAAAATTATGAGTAACAACATTTATCCAAATACTTTTCTAGGAAATTCTATAATCATAGAGTAAATAATTTTTTTATACGAATTTAGGGGATGTTACACTAGGTTTTCTTGTTTAAATAATATTGAAAATAAGTAATTGGGTGTTTTGTTAACTTATTGTGTTTGGGACCCGAAAATCCTCATAAGAATCATGTGAATTTATTTGTTTAAATAGTATAAAAATAAATAATTGTCTTTATTGTTATTGTAGTGTAAAACCTCATAAATTAATCTTGAGCATTTATTTCAATGAAAAAATAGTTAATGTTATTTACAAAATTATTATATGTGAAGTTGTTGTGTTTATGCTCCAAATTATTACAATTAAATCATATTTGTGAATATCCATGGCACAAATACCAACATGAGATTTCTCTAGACTTATGATTCCTTTACCTTAAAACCTAGGTTTCTTCTCTAAAGAAGCACTTGAAAGCCAATAGACCTATCTTTAATTATTCAAACTTTATTAGAGTTTCAATGCCAACACATAGAAGCTCCAACTACCCTTAGGAAGGTGGGTAATCACCTTTGAGGTATTTTTGTTTCACCTAGATTCCTAAAAACTTATTTTAAGGCCCTAAGGTAGATGCTTTTTCTCTCTTAACCATGTCCATCCATTAAGGCCCATCTTTTGTATCCTAAAATACTAACCAGCATAAAAAAAAGTTAATCATATATCATAAATTTAATAAGATCAATAAAAATATTCTCAATTGTATAATTTAATTTTAATTTAAAATTTGTTTATTACTACTTTATAAAAGTGATAAATTAAAAATAAATGTTTTTAAATTGTATAAAAATAAATAATTTAATCCCGTTGATTTTAAAAAACTACTTGTTAATTTATTTAAACAAATAAATAACAAAACTCAAAACTTTTTTAATTGTAGAGTGTAATATTATAATTTTACCTCTTCTCTCTCACTCTCTATCTTTATATATTTATATATATATATATATATATGTAATTAGTTTCAAACTATTTTTTTAAGTGACTTGATGGCATTCTTCTATACGCAAAAGCATAAAAAATTCACAAACACCATGGAATAGAATCCACAAACCTTCCCGACCACCATCTAGACTCTAAAGAGCTTTAAGAACGGTTCAGTTAAATATCTCATAAATTAATCACTTTAGATGCACTGGTGCCGAAGTCGACAAAGGAATCTCCGAGGCTAATCGAAAGTGCCCCAAGTGGTCAAGGGAATCACCGAAGACACGTGCAATAGTTCCAGGTGAATATTTAAAATTCAACAAAATGTTACTCAGCTTGGAAGTTGGCAGTGAAAATAAACTAATGTCAAAAAGCTTTTAATAATAACTAGAAATCATTTCGAGTTGGGAGCATGCGAACTTGTAAATAAAGATCCCTCTAATATCAAGAATCAAGATGGACATCAAAGACTATG
>LPNX010902065.1:448233-466858 GCA_001517045.1 Pseudotsuga menziesii | reverse complement strand
TATTTAATATAGATTTATTGAGTAATTTTATTTAATAGTGTTAAAAATTTCTTAATAAAATAATAACTTATAACTAGGAGGCTTCTAGGTTACATTATATTTCGCTTTTTAAATAATAATTTTGGTTGTAAATAATTTTTAAAAAGAAATGAATGAATTTTTATGTTCATATATTTTATTATCTTAAAAATATTATATATGTTTAATTTGATTAGGATGATGATGATGGTTAATGGTTAACTTCAAGTGAGACCAAACTTTGGTGTATCTAGCCTAAAGAAACTAATTGTTTAGTTTGGTTTAAAATTATATACCTATGCTCAAGAAACTTGGAGAGAAGCTCGAGAACTCACTATATATAGATGTATGTTTATTTATATTATATTGGTGTATATTTAATTAAAATTATTGTATATAAGAAATATATTTCATTATTTTTTCATATTGGATTTTGTAATTACTGCTTATATATCTTAGAATTTTGTAATTACAACTAATAAATCAAATTTAAATGAAGGTGGTAATTAACACTTTGTAATAAAAACTATTACTCTAATGTGTACTTGTACTCCAAAGACTCTATCTCCATTTGGCAGGTAGCATCATGAAAACAATGAATGAACACTCATAGATGACAAATTAACATACTAGTAAAAAACATTTTTAAAAATAAACATTATTAATGTGTCAAATATATTGCTTTAGGATTATTCCAAACTTATTAATCTTATTAATATGGTTGTTGTCACACTTATGTTTATATAATATTATGGTCTTTTTCCAATTATATTAGAAAAAATCAATAGTGTCTGTAACCATATTACATTTATAGACGACTCTAGCAAATCTTTAAGCAAAGCCATGAATGCATTGCTAATTAATTAAAGGAGCTCTCCATAAGAGATAAATAAACATACTCGTTTTAAATAACTTTAAAGCACAATACAATAATTGCATCACTCTAAACCAGGCGATTCGAACTTACAATTAGCTGAGGTTTTTTTAAGTTGCGGGTCAAATTTTTAAGGCTAGTAAGATCAACTTCAGCTGATTTGCACCAACTTTCCCAAGATTTTTCCAGCTAAATTGGTTAGAGTTGCAGTTTTAAGTAATTGAAATTGCAGAAAGAATAAGTGAATCACTATTAACCAGGCTATTGGAATTTTCAATTACTTGATGTTTTTTTTGTAAACTGGGGTTCAAATTTTTAAGATCAATAAGATAAACTTCAGTCCAGGCTATTGCAATTTTCAATTACTTGTTGTTTTTTTGTAAACTGTGGTTCAAATTTTTAAGGTCAATAAGATAAACTTCAGTTGATTTGCACCGACTTTCCCAGAATTTTTGACTTGCAGTTTTAAGTTCTTAAAATTGCATATGGGGTGAATCCATTTTTGGCATCTCATGCTTACAATACAATTCCAAGGATGAAAATAAAATTAGAAATAATAAGCTAGTCGTAAACTGCATTTTCAGCTGGAGCTACCCAATATCTATTCATATTCCGATTTACTTTCTTCATCGTTGGCTTATAGAATTTCGATGATATATGTATGGGCAATGACATTAGCAGTTGTGAAGGATCAACCTTCCTCCAATAAGCATATTACGAAAAGAAAAATCTAAGTGATTATTTATTTTTGTGGAGTGTTAGGCGACCTGTATGCATACAGTCAGATCTATGGTTTTGTCAAAATCTAGTATAGAGATTGTTGAGGAATTTAATTAAAGAAGAAGGGTCCCGAGGCTTTGTCAAAGTATAGAGATGGATTTGAGGAATTTAATTAAAGAAGAAGGGTCCCGACTCCAGAGGCTTTGTCAAAATAAAGAAGACATGAAAGAGACTACTCAAACCAAAAAAATGGAGAACATAAAACGGACTTTTGTGTCTGTTAAGTTTATTGATCCAGAATTGGATACATGTAAGAGGATTATATGGAATGAAATGTGTAAAGTATAAGATGAACCTCTAATACTTTATCGTGTGACATGAACTCAGTCCATTGGAGATTTAGTGGAGATTTCTCTCTAGTTACATGCAAAATCATTTACTTCAGATCAAACAAATAGTTTTAGATTTTTTAATTTTAATAAAACAAATACAATATATCTTTAAAAAGTGGGCCACCTTAACCATTTGAGGATGTGGTCCTACGGCTTCCAAGATTTGGTTTTCTGATTTTTTCCACCTATGGTTGTCAATGGGAATATGAATCAAGGAGTGTATCTAGTAAAGTCAACATACAATGTGGAATAGTGTGGAATAGAAAGTTCAAAGTGTTTTTGCGGAGACCTTCACAATGTATTGATAAGGTGATCCAAGATTTTCTCACCCATGGTATTGGTCCATTTTCTTACCCATGGTGTTTGTCCATTGTTTTTCATAGTGCATGGTATTTGCCCATGGTTTTTAACCCATTCTCATTTTAGGGTTTTTTGTCATTTTTTGGAAAATGGGGTTATGTTGCAAAAAATGCCCATCTTCCCTTTATTTATGGGGAAGGAATAATAATGTTTTGACCAATTTGGGTGGAATTTAATTGGGAAGGTCAACATGGACAGAATAATGGTGGGATTATGATTTATAATTATGGTGTGGACCATAGAGAGATATGTGGATAATTTTTTGTGTTGGAAGATTACCCCCTAATGTGTCAGGACATAGCTCATTGTATCTCCGATAAACATCATAGGATTATGGGAGAAATGGTGACAATAGTGGAGAAACCAGAGAGAACCATGGAGAGTTGGAGTCACCTCATTCGAAATGCAACGGCTTTTGATTTGTATTACTTCTCAAAAATGGATGAGGCACATATAACCTCAGACATATATATGGACGAGGTGGGCATACCCATGCTCGTATCAATGTCTCAATAGAAAAATGGGGATCAAGGCTCAAACAATGGGAGTTGATCAATACTTATAACTGGTATTACACAATGGTGGTCTCAATAGGAGGTAGAACACAAATATAGATCCACGGAACTCGTAAATAGAAACAATGACATCCTCTTGGAATGCAATATCACAATAATTGACGCTCTACCGAATCTGAGGGTGTACCAAACTACATGGACTCAATGATTGAGAGTCATAATTGGTAAAGTGTAATAAACAACACCTGATATTGTAGATAGAAGAAAGCATGATATTGAGGGTATTCCGAACACTATCACCAACGTAGCCCGAATATAACGAAGGACATGAAATTGTATGCGTGTGAAAGGGACTCAACAATGTGCTAGAGTCACGTGACAATGAGGGTCTTTGACCAAATATTGAAGGAACCAATACCCTATACGGATATCAACGATGTGATAATGTAGTTGCAGTCGAACATATTAGACACAACCAATCCAAAGACATTATAGAATCCTTTCAAGTGGTCTAAGGAACTCATCAATGAGGTGGATGAAACCAGGATAGAGGAACCCTTGGGTCTATCCTTTGGAATATATGTGTTCACTTCAATAGAGGGAGACCTGCAACTACCAATGCAATGAGTTTTCCTTGATAGAAGCACGAGGGGCACAACCAAAGATATGGGATAATAACAGGATTGAGACACTGAATGGAGAAATAGGGAAGGGGAGCACGAGGGACTCTAACTTAATTTGTTCAAAGTATAATGGCATGGATGACTTGGGAGAACATGACATTGACTCATGGGAAGGGAATCATAGCTATGGGACTCGGGAGATGCATGCAATGGAAAATACTTGGAGCAGACACTTGACAAGTGATCTCCAGGGGATCCAAAGGAGACTCATTGTTGAGTACTATGAACAAATGTGACCCAATAGGGGGAATGTTGTTATAATATGGGACTATGCAATATAGTTTGGCACGAGTCATTGTTTGGGCCTTCTTCATATTTTAAGGAGCTCAAAGAAGGGATAGAAGATTGCTCAGTATGATACTGTCTTGTGGATTTTTGTCGATCCCAAGACAAACAATGCTCGATGGTGTTTTCATGTTTAGAGAGTTTGAAAACATGAAGAAGACTCCAATGGGTATTTTTTTCGTACAGTAGTCGCATAAGCCCGAAAAATGATAAGAGTGTACAAAGGATAACTCTCCTAGCCGAGAGAGGAAAATATACTTATTTTTCATAGGTAGTCCAACCAGGTCGAAAAAGGATAAACCTATAGTGATTAGACGGTTATTCAAATACTTTTGGGAGCATGAACGAAACAAAGTTTGCTAGATGATATTTTCTTTATGAGAAGGTTACAAAAGAACTTAAATACATCGCATGAGTGATCGTTTCATAGAGTATGGTCCAAATGTCCAAAAAAGCATAAAATGATACAAAGGGAACTGTTCCTAGCTGGAAGGTGCTAAGGTGGTCATTTTATTTAATTTTTTTACATAGCCCAAAAATGGGATAAATGATATCATATAGACACCCTTTCAAACACTTTAACGCGTGTGAAAGGAATCAATCTTGCTTGACAATCTTTTCATTCTTTAAGGATTCAGAAGAGAGCTTCACAGAAACTCCATAATGGTAGTTAAGCAACAAGAAAGTGTTCAATGTTTCAAAAAAAGTGATGTTGGAATCATGGAGGCCATGGAAGAAAAAAAAAGTGGACCACTAGTGGAGCCTTGGAAGATTGTGAATGGTGGTAAATTAACACAAAGTTTCCAGTACAGATGGAGTAGAGTGCTCGTGAACATGCCAATACATAAGGGGTTTCACTTTCTTGGTGGGATGAAAATCAAGGTAGGTCTAGGAAATGGTCTCAAAAAAGGATAGGGAGGCCATGGGACGTGAGTCTCATAGATAGATAGAGTGTAAAAAACTGGATCCGTTGGTGCAAACAACGTGAAAAACGAACGTCGGATGACTCTATTATGCACGAAGAAAACAATGAGCAAACAAAGGCCTATAAATAGGGGGGACCATATGACACATGTCATTTTCACTATTCAATGTTTATTTGGAGTGGAGTGACCAAGAGAAAAGGTGTTTATTTCTCCTATTGGACCGAGGATTTTGCAATCTGTTAGTTGCACGTAAGAGCTCTCACCTACCCCATAATTTTTATTCATCTTTTTTTGTCATTTTTTTATTCTAGGGGCCTTGGTCAATCCCAAGATGGTTTCAAGACCAGGTCACACCCTTTTAGGGAAAAGGTGTGACCCAAGTCGCACCTATCAAGGAGATAGGCGTGACTCGGTCATGCCTTTCAGGGAGAGAGGTCCAACCTGGTTCATAACTATTTGAGAAAAAGGAAGGACCCAAGTCGCACCTGTCAAAGTGTTTTGGGCGATATGAGCGACCTAGTCGAGAATGGAATTTTTTGTTGAACATTGTATGACTAGTACTTTTTCGATATGTAGGATTCCTCGAGTTGGATGGCGGGAGATAAACATGAGAGACCTTAGAGATGAGGTTGAACAAGATGATGTAGTACAGAACGCACTCGCTCGGAGTGGGATGATATGGTTCTTTCAGATCCTTTGATGCATTCAACAAAGTTATTGTTGAACAAGCTAGTGAGATGTTGGGACATGGGTTTAGAGTGCTTCATCATATAGGGTTAGCAGTTGGAGATCACCCTCCATGATGTGTACTTTTTTACGGGCCTCCCATTTTTGGGTGATATCAGTGATATCTCGTTGAAACTCCCAAGAGGTGTGTTCATGGATGAATACTGAGCCCCACATCACTATGCCAAAACGTATGTGCATGCGTCATACATACTTTTGTGTGACATCGAGAGTCTGGAGACTTGTTGAGTGGAAATGATGGTGTTGTGGATACTGAGATAAAAAGGTCCACACAAGATATGGTGTCGCTAGTTATTGATGGTTGAGAGTGTGTTTAGGGTCACATACTATGAGTGGACCTAGATGTACCTAACAACAGTTTGGTGTGGGCTGAAACAAGATAGCCTAGAGGATGGCGATTTATGCTTCCCATCCTTTTTGTGCTCATTCTTATTTGAGGAGTTGTTGACATTACGATTACATTTGGATGTGCGTGACGGGGGGTCGTGCAATCCTTGTATGAGGCGGTGGTGTGATATAATGATCAGGGAGGGAGGTGGTATAGTAGGTCATTTATTCACCCAACAAATATTTCCATAGTTGCAAAAGCTTTCTCTCCTCATTAAGGATTATCCATATGCTGGCATGGACTACGAAGGAGATACAGAGATGCCTCGACTGATTGGACAGTTATGGGGACCAGATGGTATGTATACATGACTCTTTGTAGTTTCAGTCATATATATTATCTTACTAGCATAGTGGTAGTTAGATCATACATGTGATTGATACTAATGATATACTGTGTGCATGCACAGATGTGGGACCACATCCTTTAGCGGGATACCAGCGATGTAGGGGAAGAGTGGAGGGATTAGGTCCACCTACATGCAGGAATATGCAGAGATAGAGTGCTACGTTAGAATCACTACATCTCGATGTGGAGAGGGAGTCAACCATGACATTTTGTCACCGAAATATGTTGCTAGCGATAACAACTTAACCAGAGCTCGGCGTGGAACTGGTCATGAAATTGGTGAGAAGAAAAATGTCCCTTCTTCTCATAAAATCTATGAGCATAATACAAGAAAGAAGAAGGATATAGGTATGGATTTTCATTTTCTAGGACATAGTTGAGGAATAGGGCACAATGACCCCCCTAGTGTGTGATAATCCTTATGGTGAAGTGGTTGCTAACCGAAGTTAAATACTAGAAGGTTATATATGAATTAGTTGTCTCCCATCAATGTTTACTTTTTTATATTTTCTTTGCTATTCGTGTTTAGATCCATATTATTTCTCTCCCTATTGAATTTTCTGATTGAGGTGCATACATTATCAAATGCTTTTATTATTGTAAGTTGTGCCTATCATGTTGTACTCTGTGGTGCACCAACGTAAAAACTATGAAAATGTACTGTGAGTAGCTTTTACGAAAAACGATGATTAAATAGAATGACATGTGTTACATATGAGATAAACTCTTGTAGCGACTTTAACAACTTTAACAAGAGGATTATTTCATGGCGACTTTAACAACTCTTGTAGCGACATTTTTTCATAGTCTTTTCTTGGACAGAACTTCTATGAAATATTTTTTGTATTTGCTGTAATACTGATAGGGGTTCTTACTAGCTAAAAATTGAAAAACCAAATTTTAATGATTTAAACATTATTACATAATTAGATTTCATATTGGGTAATTCACTTAGTAGTGATAAAATATTCTTAATAAACTAATTACTAATAACTAGGAGACTTGTCCCTCACACTAACATGGTTATAGTTTCCATTTTAAATATTAATTTTGGTTGTAAATAACGCTTAAAAAGAAAAATGATTTTTTATGTTTAATATTTAATGGTTGATATTTATTATTATTTTAAAATTATTATATACGTTTAACTTTATTATATAGATATACATTTATTTATATTATATTGGTGTATATTTGATTAAAATTATTATATGATGATGATGATGATTATTATTAGCATCTACTAAGATCAACCAACTTTGGTCTATGAGACCTTAAGAAGGGTAATACTTTCTTTACTTTAAAATCTTGTTCATGTGTTAACAAAAATTGTCAAGGTTTGGAGGCTCACTATGGTCTTGGAATGTTAGGAGGTTATAAAGGTTTGTATTGTAGCAAATACTATGAAACTCATATCTAATGTGGGTGTAAGCAAGCCACTCTAAGAGAAAGTGTTTTTCATCCTAACGCTCATAGAATCACATAGATTTCAAACCCTTTCTACCCATGGAATCTTAGGAATAAACCAACATCTTGTTTTGCTATGGAGTTCATGAGAGTTTGTTTTAATCTTGCCTATGGGTGAGTGCACAAATTTGAGGGACCATTTAGATGCAATGGTAGAGTGAAGTGAGTCACTCTTGATCCATAAAATAGAAATCACCCCAAGCAATCCTGACCCTGCCAAGCCTAGTCCCAAGGCTTATAACATGCATGCCAATTAGGATAGTACACCAAAACACGCCGACGTTTTATTGATGCAAATCGTGCTCCTGTTTTTCTTTGAATAAATGAAATCCCGTTTAATAAAACATGTTTTATGGTTAAAATGGGTCGAGCCTGTCGTTTTCACCACAATGTCGTGCTATTGGAGCTTCCACGGAGCAGAACGGGTGTGGCTAAATGTGTTTTGGGTTAGCCAAATCCATCGACCTCCACCCCGAGATCAAATTCTTCTTTGTGAGGTATTTTCCTCAAATCTTCTCAGATTTTTTCCCTATATTCATTAATTTACTTTCCCCAATTTGAAATTAAACCAAAATATTCTAATTTATATGGCCAATGGAAACCAATGGAAACCAAAACCCCAATGGAATTTTCAAGGTCATGGGTATATAGAAAGAGGGAATATAACTAAAATAACATCAAGTGGAATCCATACATGGCCCAAATTACATATAAACAAAGATTTTCTAAATAGACTTTGGTGTCCAAAAACCATCACGCTACAACAAATAATTACATATATAACAAAATCATTGTCTATAATGGGATTTTACTCATCAATAACACATAATGTTGCCTATTTTAGGCTCCAGCCATTGCCTCTACCCGCAATCTGGGAGTTGGTCCTGCAAGGGCATTAGTCGGTAGCTCACAATTTCGATGAAACTTCATAATCCAAGCCTTAAAATAAGCTATAGGAGCTTCCCAATCAACATATCCACATAGGATATTTTATGTACACATGCATATGAAAATTTGAATTTATACTTAAATTTAGGACATAAATTTAAAATGAAATTTTTTTAAATGTTTATTCTTTATTGTAAAATTCAAGATCAATTTTAAAATTTAAATAATAGATTTAGTTTATGTTGTTATTTGTCATAAATTAGTTTTACACTTTTTCAGTGCTTAGAGATGTCATTATATCATGTGTTTATTTTTCTAATGATATTTCATTTGTGTTTATGATTGCAGTGGCTACTATGGACAACAATGATGAAATATTGAGGGTTATTGGGCATCTAAGAGAGATTGGTTCTTCTTGGAGGGGTGGAGATGAGCTCAACCACTCCTTGTCAGACTCATTGTTGACTATTGTTGATACGATCGCAAGATTGAATGATGCTTTGTATAGCATCACATCCTACAGGGAGAGAAAAAGACAAGAATATGTTGATGGTTTGAGCTACAATGAGATAAAGAAGCTGAAAATAACCAAAGAACACATTTATAGTTTGTTTAGAGTGCCTGGGTCGAATGACATTCTGAAGAGCACCAGGTCACATATTTCGATTAAGTGGTGCACCTTTCCACCCATTGGAGAGCATTGGATGGATAGATGGTACATGGTTTTGGACATTCCCCTACACAGCAATAGGGAAATATCGTTGTACATCCTCCAAAAGTTGTATGCAAAGTTTGTTATGGGGAAAATTTCAACTATTTTTATATGTTTGGATTCCAAGGCATTGGTAGGGGGTGCCCCAAAACCAACCCAATGCTAGGCATAGAGATGCCAATCAACAGATACCTGCACCTCGTGCCTAGCTATCGAGGGTAGACATCCCTCCTGCACATGATATTTTTTCCAATATACAAGAGGCATTTCTGAATCTAGATGAGATGGTTTCTCGAAAGAAAGACTACTATTGACCAAACAACGCCCTCTTCCTCTACTGGGGTACAACCACCAGCTTCTGGTGCTAGAGGACCATCTATTGGTGAGGATAAACCGACATCCCATGTACCTCAGAGCGAGTCTCATGTGTGCACAACGTGTGGGCAATCATGTTATGGTCCTGGACCAAGACATGGTACCTCTATGATAACTAGTGGTTGTGCATGGGGGATTCACTTGTTGACCAATATCCTAGCATGTTAGTTCATATTGCGGGTTTTAAATTTCTTAAAAACCAGGCCAGTATATTGCAGGTATTAGGGGGGATGAGGGGTTTAGGGTGGGGGGGGGTAGGGGGGTTTATAAGGATTACGGTATAAAAATGGGTGGTGGGGAGGTTTCAGGTATTGGGAGGGAGTTTCAACAAAAGGAGTTTGGACCAATATCTACAGAAATTAATGGTATTCTTTAATATTCCATGATTGCACGTGCTATGTGAGAGTTTCACTAAGTGAAGCCCCCATGTGGTCATGTAAGGACATTATTAAAAATATTTTTGTTGTTCAATTTTTAATTTTTCCATACTTTACACATATTAAAAGATTCATAATATGTGAAAATTTTACTCTTGTAAGAGATTGATGCCTCTAAAGGGGGTGGTAGTGCACCCGGTGTGGTTGTATCTGAGGCCCAAACAACCAACATTGAGGTAATATTTAAACATGTGTCATTTTGTTAATAGATATCATTTTTTTAATGCATGTGTTAGTCTTTATTAATTTGTTAAATTGTCTAAGATTTACAATTTTTGAAGCTGCAGGAACCCCATTTAGAACTGGATGCTAGAGACATTAATCTCAGCGAAATACTCTGAGGTGGAATTTATGATTACGTGAAGAATGTAAGTACATGGTTAATGACTAAATCTTGTTCGAATTATTTAAATTTCTTACTATACACTCCTTTATAGATTGCTAATATTTGTAAATTTTAAACTTGTAGATGTTATCTAGATCTGAAGAGGGGCAAGAAATTGGGAGATACGTCCCAAGAAGGGATAAGTATATTAAAAAAATTTATTTTTTCAATACATATTATTCCATCGGTTGAATTCCATTCCTAACTATCATAACACTTTACAACTGTAGACATCATCGCAAATCCGTGCACTGCCTCTTTGGATTGGATCTTCCCGTAGTCTAGACGTAGATAAGTGGGTTGTTTACAATAGACGAAATTCTTCTTTGAAAAGAGTGAGTGTCCATGAAAATCAACCTACTCATCCCATGGTAATGTACACACTTCCAATGGAAGTTGCTAGTTAGCTTTGAATTCACTTCACAACTAGTTTTTCTTAATGTTATTTTCGCATGTTTACAGCATCAGGATGTAGAGTCATTCGTGCTAGACCTTAGTGGGGTTGTTGATGTTTCAGTCAATGCTGCATCTACAATATGGATAAGTCACACTAAGGTACATCTACTTGAATATTTGTAATTGTACACTTGATTTGTATTGTCCATGGGCATGCACGATGTCTAACTATTTTATCATTTGGTGAATGTAGCCACACCCTGGTCCATTAGTGCAGTGATTGAGGTTGATTTTGAACCTAAAAATTCTCTTACACTGAATAATCCCAGTTTCATCCCCTAGAACAAGTTTTTTTTGTGAGATGTTCGTTTTTTACATAATTGATTAGTACTTTCTCATTCATGTACATGTTGATAATTGTTGAGATAATTAACATATTCGTTTTTATTTGTAGAGAAGCATTGCAGAGAGACTCTCTGCAAGGAGGAGAACACCAGAGGAATATATACCCCAGATGGATGCAATGAGTGTTTGTTTTATGTACAATTGAGCCATATTTTAAATTTTGAAACATTGTTATTGTTGGGCAGTACTAGTGTAGTTACCTAATCAAGAAATATTGTCATTGTTTTGCAGTCACCAGAGATGCACAATGGTCATGGATAGAGGAAACAATCATCAGGGTGAGGAAAAAACAAGATAAATTTACAGTTTTGATGTGTTAGTCCAGGTAAAATATGTATTTTTCTGTACAATAGAAAGTTAGAGTATATGGGCGTGGTCTAGGACAGATGTACTTTTGTTTGCATGTACATCAAAGATGTTTTTGATACATGCACATTGATAGGCCATATAAGGGACTTCTATTTTTGTATTATAACTTTCATGATATAAAAAATATTTCATATCAAGGCTCTTGAGATCTTCATGGTTCAGTCTTTTAAGTGTGATTATACACGTGTGGCCAAGAATGTTTCTATGTGTAATGTTCCAATTTTTTTATAGATTTTACGATTACATGGAGATATCAATTATAAATTTGAGAACAATGCACAATTACAATATTATGTAATGACAAAAATGTACATTTCAATTGTTTTTTACCAGGATCCAATTGCATATACAATCTTAAATTAACAATGTTAAATCGTATTCACAAAGATGGAACATACCTAACACACATAAGAACCGAGCACAGCAAAGTAACTGATCCAAGTAAGTGGAATACAAAAGCACCTTACCCACATAACAACCTAACAAAATTCTAAAGGATGCATGAAGTTGACACACCTAAGTGATGCACCTATGTGGTTTACATAAATGAAATTGGTGTTTGGCATGATGTATTTCATCTAACAAATATATGGGATAGACATGAAACCAAAACATATCTGAGTATAAGGTTGATTATAATAATGGTTATGATTATATCCTGCACATTATTTTATGATTTTGTTAATGTGCAAGGCATTTGATGAATGGCCTCGAGGAACAACTTTGGAAGAGATGAAAATTATGTGTGATTTTATTAAAGTAAATTTGATTGGAGAAGTACTATTTGGAATCTTGTTTTATAAATTTATGTTTATATAGTATTATTCGAAATATTTGTAGTGTGAAGATATATATTTTGTAATAATGATGTAATAGGTTGGCCACTTGTTTCTAAACATAAACATGTTCCATTACATGGGCACTGACGTAATGATGTTGTCTCCTCATGCATTTCATCATACAAATGCTCAAATTTATTGGATGACCAACCTAAATTAATATGAAAACAACCTTCTTTCAAATTTCTAGTCTGACGAATGATATGAGATCCTAAGATCAATTCACCTCCACATAGAGATTGAGAACTCCTTTCACCTTGATTAAAACACAAATAAAGAATATTTCTTACTTGACATGGATGGGAAATAAGTCAAGTTCAACACCTCAAAATAGGTAACATAATTCTCAATATCTACACATGGAATAATAGTTTGCAACAATTATTTTTTCTAGAGGGGAAGACACTACACTCACCTTCAAGCTGATCTTTATGTGCAAAAATTTCACATTCTCTTACTGAGCAAAACCATAGTTTCCAAAGTTGACCTAAAAAATGATCTTTTGTCCATGGACCCAGATTAGAGGGTGACAGCTAGCACTATCCTGATGTCCTGAATGCAATGGATTCTATGTTTTTTCGATCTGAGCAACAAGCATCATTCTATGGCACATTGAATCCCACCTCCTATAGGCTTTCACGAACACATGTTGAATCCCTACCCGAGGCATAGAATGGAAACCGTGCATTAAAAAGGGATTTCGATGGGTCATGAAAGCGTGTTTAGTAATTTTCCATGTGGGAATGCTAGCCACATGTTCACGTTCGATGAATTTGCAAAGTTGACCCCTATGTGCAAAAAATTTGCATTCCCTTATTGAGGAAAACCCTAGTTTCCAAAATTGACCTAAAAAATGATCCCTTCTCCATGGACATAGATTAGAGGGACACCCCTTGAGTTACCCTAATTTCCTCAATCTAATGGAGTTGACGATTCGTTGATCCAAGAAAAGTTCATCATTCTATGGCATGTTGAATCCCACCTCCTACAGGCTTTCAGGGACACTTGCTAAATCCCTACCCGGGAAATAGAATGGAAACCATGCATTAGAAAAAGCTTCCAGTGGGTAGTGAAAGCATTTTTAGGCATGTTCCATGTGGGAATGCTAGTCACATGTTCACGGTCAAGGAATTTGCAAATCTGACCCCTATGTGCAAAAAGTTTGCTTTCCCTTACTCAGCAAAACCCTAGTTTCCAAAATTAATCTAAAAAACGATCCCTTGTCTATGGACCTAGATTAGAGGGAAGCACCTAGCACTATACTGATGTCCTGAATCCAATGGAGTCAACGTTTCATTAATCCAATCAACAATCATTATTCTATGGCACGTTGAATCCCACCTCCTACAATATTTCATGGACACTTGTTGAATCCCTACCCGGGACATAGAATGGAAATTGTGCATCAAAAAAGGCTTTTGGTGGGTCATGCAAGTGTGTTTAGGCATGTTCCATGTGGGAATCCTAGCCACATGTTCACGGTAGAGGAATTTTCAAAGCTGATCCCTATGTGCAAAAATTTTGCTTTCCCTTACTAAGCAAAACCCTAGTTTCTGAAATTAACCTAAAAAATGATCCCTTATCCATGGACCCATATTAGAGGGCCACCCCTAGCACTATTCCGATGTCTTGAATCCAATGGATTCAACGGTTCGTAAATCCGAGAAACGGTCATCATTCTATGGCACATTGAATCCCACCTCCTACATGCTTTCAAGGGCACCTATTGAATCCCTACCTGGGCCATAGAATTGAAACTATGCCTCAAAATTGGATTTTGGTGGGTCATGCAAGTTTTTTTAGAAATGTTCCATCTAGAAACTCTAACCACACATTCATGGTCTAGGAATTTGCAAAGCTGACCCTATGTGCAAAAATTTTGTATTCCCTTACTAAGAAAAACCCTACTTTCTAAAATTGACATAAAACCGGATCCCTTATCCATGGACCCATAGTAGAGGTCCATAACTAGCACTAGCACTATGTCCTAAATCCAAGGGAGTCAATGCTTCATGAATCTGAGTAATGATCGTCATTGTATGGCACGTTGAATCCCACCTCCTACATGATTTCAAGCCATAAATAATCAAGCAAGCTGTAAATAATCAATGAGACCATGAAACCAAAATATATGACTACCACATACCTGACTACCTACCTGTGTTCATTCGAATAGACCATCAGGATCACCTCTAATAGCAACGGTATCATTTATCCTCTCGTTCTTGGAGTAAGGCAACAATTATCCTGACTTTGATGAGTTCTTGCTTCGCATTGTTTGCAGCTAGAGGTTTGTGCCAATAACTAAGTTTGTATAATTGTATACAGTCTGACCTGGTCTATAATATTCAAATACATAACCTTTTTTCTTTCGTGTGTGGGAAACCTGTGTCAAATATTCTCCTTTGATAACCATCAACCCAATTGGAGAGTCATTGCCCTTAGAGTCTCTTAATGAGACAATGAGGGTCAGCTTCCCATCCAAGCAACATTCTAGCAAGTAGTGAGTGTTCCACTCATTTCCTCTCGGGGAAACCACAGCGTATATGTGCCTTGCATAAGATAAAGTGTAGACCTAGGAGTAAGATAACTAAACACAACGCGTCATCAAACATTTCAAAGTTATCAACATAATAGTCGAACTTGGTTGTATGAGATATGAAATGTGGTCATAGTCATGTAAAATACTCGACCGTCCCTCCTCCAACTAGGATAATTCTGTAGTTTTTTTTTACCAATGGGGAGTGATACACGATCCAAGCCGTCAACCAAATACGTGAATTCACAGTTTTCCCATTAAACAATGTTACATGGATAACAAAAACAAGAGAGTTTCCTTCTGCACAAATTCAACTATATCATTGTCTGACATCCGAACTGAATGGAAAGCATGAGTTCCTTGGACGGTCTTGCACTCATATAGGTGTGATCGATCTACATTGACCACCTCCCAAAAATATCTATATACATGTTCTTTTTGAGATGATTGGTCTTCTTGTTTTATAGCTCCCTGCCTCATCACTGAAGAACATCATGCAACAATGGTCTTTGCATCTCGGATGAGCGAAATAGTTGCGAATCTCATCTCTTACCTACGTAATGCAGTATTGATGCATGCACCTACTCCATCATGTTCCCCTTTTTTGTGTCTAGTCTCAAAATACTTCCAAATATGTGGCACCTTGTGCCTCTTATGGACAATACACAACTTTTGGTAGACACATGAATTTTTGAATTGACCCGCACAACCATCAGACCAAATCCAATGTTGTTCCATCTGTATTTTGTTATCCTCAAAGTGTTTGTAGAACAATTGAAAGTTGCATTGTACAAAATCGAAGTCATGACACCTGTCATCACTTATGTAAAAGTGATACTCCTTCAATATAACCTTTTTCTCTTCAGTATTATCTACCACATGTCTATAGGTGATATGTATTATTATGTATACATGGTATGAGTGATAATATTGACTCCGAAGCTCGTTTTGTGGTTGAAGAGTGTAGTTTTCCACAAAATTGACCACTGATACTATAGTTTCAATAGGAAATGTATCCATGCATGTTTTAAACTGCTCATCTTTCCAACAAGCCACATGTACATGCTTTACATACTGTTGTGTCTTTTCAAATAATTCCACCATGAAGTTGCATAATATTACCTAGTAGATCAAAAATAAAGATGTACAGATCAATAGGTTGTTACATATATGAAGTAGCAATACATGAAGAAAAAAATACTATTCAAGAACTTGTTACTAACCTGAGAGGCGACCAATTGTATTTTTTTCTTTCATTCCCTCGACCGATATCATACGTGACATATTTGAATGACTGCTAGTTCACTTCATGTCTCACAAGTTCATGCTCATCGGTGACATGTATGCATTTGTCCAAAAAATACATTCCACCACACCTTGGGCATGTCCCATATACGCAAGGACTTTGATAAATTGTGCTACCTTCTATCCTTCTACACAAAATGCTATGGATAAAGTCTCTAGATGATGTCGGTGGCAATGTAGTTGAGCATTCATGCACAAGAGTGTTATGCAATACATGCAATAAATGTATATATGTGTCATAATAATAATCGTACTCAATGTGATATCGACAACATGTGTTGCGAGTTGTGTTTATTTTAACATACCATAGTTTTCATTTCTTGAAGGATCTTTGGTGCAAGTTAAGTTCATTATGTTCATGCCTACATCTGTCATATAATTATGTTTGTGTCATGTCAAGAAAATGTTTAATGTGGGGCTCACGATCCCTTGAACCCCTTCTCAATTTTAGTACATGTTTTTTGGTTGGAACTGCACCCTATACCATATCACCCGGTTAGACTGGCGTTTGAACCTAAGCTTCATGTCCTTATGTTTCTTCTTGTTGGTTGGATAGTGACAATTGGAAATCCTCCTGGGTGGTCTGAACAACATTGTATTCTTTGAGAATACGTTTGGAATTCAACGTCTATCTAACTTCGTCACTTGTATACCCAGATCCAATAAAATATTGAAAGGTTTCAGGTGGCCTTTGTGTGCACCTACATTTTACTCGTTGATCAGTTCCATGCAATGCTTATTATTCTACCGATATGGAGATGGAAGGCCCCTCAAGCGAATTAGTTGTCTTTCTTGATGTGGATTGGTACGAAAAACTGTGGCATCCCAAAAACCAGAATTGGTTGAGTTTCCATAGAGCGTCTTCGATTGATCATGTCATTTCTTTTGTTCTCTCTAATTTCTTCAAGAATTTCATTGGGTATCCTCTTCCTTGCTAATTTTCTTGGTCGATTGTGTGAGTTTCCCATCACCATAATGATCAATGATATATGGTGCTCGTCAATGGGACATTACCTAAGCTTGGTTTCTTTATTGCCCAATTGTGTCTAAATACTCAAATTAATGGGAAGATTGAGAGGAAGGTTGCCTTTGGTAGCTCCTCAATTGTACTCTTTAATGGGAGACTCCCCAAGCTTGGTTTCTTTATTGCTCAATTGTGTCTAGATACTCTTCAATGGGAAATTCCCCAAGCTTGGTTTCTTTCTTGCTCAATTATGTATACATACTCCACCAAAATAACCAAGTTAACGTTTCCTTTGCTATCTCCTCAATTGCAAGAAAGTTAATGGTGGAGAAGCTCTATGGTCCTCCTTAATGGGAAATTCTTGAAGCTTGGTTTCTTTCTTGCTCAATTGTGTCTACATACTCCACCACAATGACCAAGTTAATGTTCCCTTTTCTAGCTCCTCAATTGCAAGAAAAACAATGGTGGAGATGCTCTATGGTGCTCCTGAATGGGAAAATCGCCAAGATTGGTTTCTTTCTTGCTCAATTAATCATTTTATGTCTTTCTACTCAATGTATACCATTATCCAAGAAATACTTAGACACTTGTGATGGAGATGCTTGATATCAAAACCAAAATTTTGTGTGATAATATGATGAAGAAGTGAATGTTCACGCACTATCTACAACCTAAATTTGCGCGCGGACTGTGAAACCTTCCTGGAATATGATAGAGTGTTTCTTGGACATGGAATGATGTTTTTTATACTGAGACAAAACATGCACGCATTATTGTTAAAAAAAATGGGGGCACGTTTTGATCACATAAAACAGATGCGTGTTTTACTCGAATAGTGTTTAGGATAAATTAAGAAGGTCGTTGCACGGCTAAGGGATCATACAATGTTTAGGGGGAGTTGACAAGCACTCCCTTAGTCTTTGTGCCTTAACACCCCTTCTGTCTTCAACCTAACTATATTGTTTTAAAACTCAAGGGATGTGTGTGTGTGTGAAAGAGATAGGTTAAGGGGTGTTAGTTGTAAGGGGGGAGATAGGGATGTGTGTCTGTGAGACAGAGAGATAGGTTAGGGGGTGTTAGTGGTAAGGGGAGACATAGGGATGTGTGTGTGAGAGAGAGAGATAGATAGGTTAGGCGGTGTTAGTTGTAAGGGGAGACATAGGGATGTGTGTGTGTTAGAGACATAGGTTAGGGGGTGTTAGTTGTAAGGGGAGACATAGGGATTTATGTGTGTGTGTGAGAGAGATAGGTTAGGGGGTACTAGTGGTAAGGGGAGACATAGGGATGT